>MAIP01000066.1:0-109587 GCA_001736125.1 Pseudozyma tsukubaensis | reverse complement strand
TCTCTTCTCCCGTTTCGGTAACGATTGATACTAATTATTTATCATTGTTTCGATTTTGCGCAGATCACCGGCCACCTCCAGCGCCTCAACAAGCTCGAAGCTGACTTGAAATCCTTGTCGAGCCAATCGGCAAGCAAGAGTGACTACGAAAAGAACAGAGTCGAGATGAAGAAGATCGTCGACGGCATTCATGATGAAGTTTTGGACGTCAAGAAGCAGGTTCTTGGTAAGTCCGACGTCTCTACTTCGCTCGTTGAAAGTGATCGATACTGACCTGGTACATTGTCGATGTCTGTACATGATCGTTGGCTCTATCACAGACTTGCCTCGAC
The DNA here is from genome assembly GCA_001736125.1 of Pseudozyma tsukubaensis. Classification (NCBI taxonomy): domain Eukaryota; kingdom Fungi; phylum Basidiomycota; class Ustilaginomycetes; order Ustilaginales; family Ustilaginaceae; genus Pseudozyma; species Pseudozyma tsukubaensis. Next base: position 109,255 of record MAIP01000066.1, on the reverse strand, counting down.
CTACCAAGTACATGCAGTAAATGACTCTCCTCGGAGCACTCATTGCGACTTTCACAAATACAAGAAAGGTTTCGACCCTGGACACGTACGCATCCTTGCCTGAGAGTGCAACAGATAGGCGTATTGTGTGTCATCATTGTCGATTAGGGAGTGAGACCTCAGAACAGAACGACCCCAACCATGGATCCATCTTTTCCGATTTCTAGCACCATCCCTTGCCTGCCGACCAACCTTGTGCCAAGATCGACGATGACTTCGCTACTCGGATTGTGTTCTCGTTCTGGACTGCTGTCTGTTCCACCGCCGTCACCTTTGTTGGCCGTGCTTGATGCTTGTTGTCGACCCACGACATTGCCCTTGCCGACACCGGCGCTGCCGCGGAACTCGGCACATGTACCTCTGTCAAGCTCCATGCCACGATCGTCTTCTCCCGCAGTAAGTGTGCTGTCAAAGTGGTCTTCGTATGAGAATGTCGCGGCAGCAGCAGCAGACTTGTCGGTCTTAGACTTGCTACTGCTTTTACTTGCGGCAGCATCTGCGGCGGTTGAGACCGAAGCTGGGGCAGGATTGATCCGCCATGGGCAGCGATTGTACCTTTGGAAGAGAGCATCTCCAGGCACATTGGTGTGACAGATGATCTTTTCCAGACGTGGCTGGCCTGAAGCGACAGCAGCGTATACCTCAGCCACGGATGGCATGCGTGACGTCTCCTTTGAAAAGAGCAGATCGATACCCAGATCAAAGTAGTTGTAGAAGAAGGCTGAATCTGTTTGAGCACGAGAAAGTCAATTTGCCATCATGTCAAGCATTGTCAGCGTGGAGACGTTGATGGTCCGCTCTCCAAGTTCTATACTTACCATCATGACCTTGCAAAGGGGATGTCGAATCCTCAGTCGAGGTGCTGTTCCCTGAGCCGCGCTCTCGACCTCCATGTCGGCCATGTCCACTAGCATGGGATTGATTTCCATGGATCCGCATCCTGTCGTCTTCTTTGTAGAATATGCGCTGTGGTTGACCAAGGTCGGAGAGAGCGTCTTGAGGTGTAGTTGACCCTAGAAGTAATTCGACTACATGTGAGGCGTGTCCATTTGGTGATGCGCTTAAAGCTCGATCAGGGAGTGGGGATGACGTTCGTGAGATGCCTGCCTTGGCAAAGTGCAAGGCGACACCACGGCCGGGAGTGACACCTGCTTCGAGCAAGGTAGGACATCGAATATGAATAGCATCCGTATCAAGCGCTGCGCGATCTCTGTCATTGTTGAGCTGTTGGTAGTCGCTCACTGCAGCTGGAGGGGAGAGTGTGCATTTGTGTGACCTCCCAGCTGAGCGATTAGCGTCAGAAGACTGAGTCGGCACGGATGACGATACCAATACATCTTGTGGGCTGTTTGGATCATTGCCGGCAAATATGTGAATGGTGGATACCGGCTGGAACTTGTCGACATCAGCGTCCTTGGGTGCACCTTGCTTGAGTGCAAAGCAAAAGGCAAGTCCGGGATAAGAGAGGACGAATTCGTTGCGGTCCTTGATGGAGGTGTCACCTTTGCTGCCGTAAGCTGTTGCTACTAGACTGTCGGCTGCGAAAGGGGAAGACTCGGGATGACCGGGATACGTTGGTCCTAGAATTTGGTGGAGAGTGGATCGGTTGAGCGCAACTGGTGCCGATCTCGTGGAACCCTTGGAGTAGATAAGTTTGCCATTGTAGATCAAATTGACAGGTCGATGACTGGGCTCTGAAGGGGATGCAGATGCAGATGATGAGCTAGCATTAGACGAGCTATTTGCGGGTTGGTCCAGGTTCTCGAGCGTGATCATGACCAAACGCTGGGTGGAGCCGTTGAAGATGAGGTGCAGATTGGGTTGAATGACCACCACGACGGGAGAGAGACGAGGTGATGTTTCATCGTATGTGATGTTGATTTGAGGGAAGAGTGATTGCTGTGATCGAAGATAATTGAGAACGTGCCAAAGCGAGTGGCCAAGCTTGAAAGGTCCGAGAGCGTAAGAAGGACGAAGCACCAGGTCGAGGCGTGGCCCACCGAAAGAGGATGACCGGAGACGAGCATCGGACTGTGCCGACAAAGGTGAAGAGGCGTAGATGGGACTAGACATGGTCACGATAGGTGATGGTCGGGGAGCAGCGCCCAAATTTGCAGCAATCTGTGTGTGTGTATGTGTGTAGATAGGTGTCGAATCGGACTGTCCGCTTGCGAACGCAAAGCACCAAGTGGCATACGAAGGTTGATGCGTTGCTTGTGGAGGTGTAGATATGGACTGAGCTTTCTAGAGATAGGATGAACGCTGTTAAGAATGCTTGGTATGCTCTTGATGGATGGAAGGTGAGGGTAAGACAGCAGGAGTCATACTGCAGTGTGGGCATAGATGGCCATAGCGCAAAGCAAGCAGGCAAGCAAGCAAGCAAGCAAGCAAGCTGCAGGTGCATCATTTCAGGGTCCAATCGCTAATCGCCCGCTGAAAGAGCGAGGAGCAGCTGTGGATTGTGTGCAGCTGGGCTTGAGACGCGTTTTACACTAGGCGTAGCCGATTTAAGCGCGGCCAGCTGGCGAGTGTGTTGAGATTTTGCTGTTCAGGGTCTGCAGCATCCTCGGAAACAACACACCATCACGCATCGCTCAACCGCCATCGCCTTGAGTGCTCAGCTCAAAACAAGCAACGCTCTCGATCCTTTCGGAACCGCGACTGGGTCGAGAACACTCGATGCGCTCAATATGAAGGTCAAGGTCAAGTCGTGGAACGCCGTAGCATATTGGCGTAAGTACGAGATTGTAACATATTCGAGCCTTGTGCTTCTCACATGCAGAAAGCAGTGCTGACCTCTAAAAGTTTCACTCTCCAACCTCATGCCGACAGTTTGGGACGTCAAGGACCCAGACGACATCTGCGGTATCTGCCAAAGCAACTTTGACGGCTGTTGTGCCAGTTGCAAAGAACCGGGAGATAGTTGTCCACTTTGTAAGTGCTTTCGTCATTGTGCCGGCATGGGCATACGACTCACACAAGATAACAGTTCTTCAAATCATACTGACCATCTTTCTCTGTCATCCTACACATGCTTGACGCTGACTTCTGTGACGCTCACAGTGTTTGGCAAATGCAGCCACGAGTTCCATCTACACTGTATCATGAAGTGGCTTTCTGACAACGATGGATGCCCTTCCTGCCGTCGACCTTGGGGTGAGTAAACCTCTGTTGAGCTGGTTGGCTGCCACAGATTCGTTTCTTGGTTCTCTGTACTGACAAGCTCTGATCCTGGCATTCCAATCCCTCGCTTCATTTCGCGTCCAACACAACAGAGGAAGTAGAAGGCACAACGATCGGCACCAACATCACCACCACAGCTCAGGCCGCAACTTGAGCTCTTGGACCTTCTCTACATCTGCTTCCGGACCATCTGCCCAACATTTGTCGCCACTGCCGTAACCAAAAAGGAGCTCCTCCAATATACCCGCGCAAGGCAGCAAAACACCTTCTGCGTTCCCCATATGAACTCTAGCTAAAACATCTCAAGTGACCTTCGCCTTTGACATCTAGCGAGTATTTCGAACAAGTCTATGAAAGCCGGGATGATCACGCTCAACAGCACTCGCAAAGGCATGTGCGAGCTGCCTCTGAATGAAAGCAAGTGCAATAGCTTCTTGACAATAGGCTGATTTTTTCGCACATGGAATGTTAGATGTTAGATGTAGCTAAAGCACAATTTTATTATAGATTTGTAAAAAGCTATTTTGAGGTCGATGGCCGCTGATCAGGGTTTAGCCTCGCTAACAGCAGCGATTGAAAGGGACAAACGGCGCAGGCGAGTCCAGACCCTCTGTTCTCATGACCCATGCTCGCATATTGGTCAATGCACTACGAACGTGGCATCGGGGAAGCGGAGCTGTGTACCGTTGACAGTGAGTCAGCTGAGTGAACGAGAGAATGGAAAGGTAGAAAGCGGGAACGCCGATGATGGTGAAGTGCAGAGCAGAACACAAAGCAGACCAGAGGGAAAAGGATGCGAGTTCGGATAATGATGACGTCGTTGACAGTCACCCCGCACACCGCACAATCCGGACTCGCTTATTTTGCGCTTTGCCCTTGAGATCCAAACGTGCTTTCCTGTCTCATGTGGTGTTGAATCACTTTTTTCCGTCTTTATTTGGTGTTCCGCTGCGAAGCCTCCACCTCTTTCGTGCACGGGCATGTCAAAAATCCTATCGCTGATTGTGGTGCAGAAGGCTCGAGAAGATGTGATGTATGCTCAAAGGTCAAAAGGTTCGCAGAGCGTGTGACACGAAGGAATGGCAAATGATGTGACGATGGAGAAAGCTGCGGCTTAGCCGTAAAGGTCAGAGTTGAAAGCAATATTGAAAGCGCACATTCACTTTGCAGCGCTACACGACGAAGCATCCGACAGAGTGCGGCCTTGGAAGAGAGAGAGAGATGGAACAAAGCGAGCATCTGTTGTATTGATGCTGCTCAGTGACGCGGAGGCGGCGGACGATTGAGCAGCTGAAAATACATCCGCTGACTGTCCATGTGCCACCAATCTCTTCCAACTGAGCCTTGAACAGAGTGTGTTGAGTTTGTTCAGAAGAGGGTCCGATGCTGACCCCGCTTTGCTTGGTTGGTTCGCAAGCAAAGCGTCCTGTGACGAAATGCCAAACACACTCAAAATGACCGATGATGATTCCTTGAGCTGCCAAACTACGCATCGCGCACAAGCAGAGAGAGGCACAGCATTCCGCACCTTCAGCCTCTGTTTGTCTCTGATGCTGGCCCATCCGCTCATCTCTCCTCCTGACGTTTGCAGCTTAGCCTTATAGCTTTTAGCAATCGCATACTTCTTCTTCCGCCATCACCATCATCATCATTGATACCCATTCGTTTTCGTAGCACAACATCCTCATCCCAACCTCTACTGTCGTCAACATGGTCAAAGCCAGCTTCATCTCTGCCGGCTTGCTGGCTCTTTGCATCGCCCTTGCCACCGCTCCTCAACCCGTTGCTGGTGACTGGCTTCAGGATTTCACCAAGGGTGGAAGCAAGGCTTTTGACTCGGCTTTCGCCACCTGGTCCGAGTAAGTGGCTCTCCGCACGAAACGAAAGGCACTCTCACGACTTTGATTGCAGACCGTTTTCTAACTTTGGCTCGCTTCTACTTTGGCTGTCTTCCCCCCACGCACAGATCTGACCTTCGCACTTATCTCCTTGACAGAGGCATCATTGCTCCTTACACCACCGGAGAGTCCCTTCGTCAGTTGGCTGTTCAGGATTACAACAAGATCCTCTCTTCCGCTTCTTCCGGTTCTGATGCTGCCAAGACGGCTGCCTCTTCGCAGCTCAGCTCGGCTTCCAGCGCCGCTTCGTCCATCTCGTCTGCTGTAAGCTCTTACGCCTCCCAGGCCAGCAAGTCAGCTTCGAGCCTCGCGCTGACCGACCTCTACTATCCTGCTTCTAAATCCGCTTCTTCGCTCGGATCACAGGCTTCCGTTTACGCCGCCTCCGCTTCGGCCTCGGCCTCTTCCCTCGGTAGCGATGCTTCGGCTTCGGCCACTTCGCTTGGCAAGCACGCCAAGGCTTCCGCTAGCAGCGTGAGCAAGCACGCTCCCGATGCTTCCGGCGTCTCCAAGAGCGCCAAGAGCGCTGCTACCCAGGCTTCCAAGAGCGGCAACTCGGTTTACAATGCCGCTAGCAAGAGTGGCAGCTCGGCGTACGCACAAGCATCCCAGGCCGTTCACCGTGCTCTCGATGACAGCACCGACTACGTCTACTCGACCTGGAACGACAACGACCTCCGCTCGTACCTCGAGAAGAAGGGCATCATTAAGACCAAAACCCAGGCTACTCGCGATGATTTGCTTGGCAAGATGAAGGATGCCTACTCGTCCACCGTCAACGCACCTTACGAGGCTTACAGCAACAGCTACCTCCACAACTGGCTCGTCGACCACGGTATCATCCGCTCCCCCGCCGAAAAGACCCGTGATGAGTACCTCTCGCTTGCCAAGGACTACTACACCACCGGCACCGAAAACGTCTACGACACGTGGAAGGAGAGCGACGCTCGCGACTGGTTGATCAAGAACAACATCATCAAGTCGGACTACCAAGCCAAGCGCGACGACTACATCGACTTGGTCAAGAAGAACTACAACTCGGCCGAATCCGAGCTTTGGTCGAGCTGGACCGACAGCGACTTGCGCAACTACCTCATCCAGAACAACTACATGAAGTCCGACGCCCAAGCTAAACGCGATGAATTGATCAAGTTGGCCCAGAAGCACGGCAACGACCTCAGCTCGACCACCAAGGAGTACATCAGCTGGAGCGATGCCCGTTTGCGCGAATACCTCCGATCCAGCGGTATGCCTCTCGAATCGATCCCCAAGAAGCGCGACCAGCTTTTGAGGGAGATGCGCGCCAGGTACACCGGTCACCGTGGTATCTTTAGCTACATTAAGGATGGCGTTCGACAGGCTTACTTTGGCGTTCAAGACATCTTGGGTAAGGGCGAGCAGGGGGCAGCTCACGCAAGTGTCAGTGCCAGCAGCGCAGCTAGTGCCGCCAGTGCCAGTGCTGCTAGTGCCACTGCCAGGGCTAAGGATGAGTTCTAAGTCCATCTTTCTTTGGACGCAATCCCACAAGTTTCGCAGCTGAAAGTTTCTCCTCACTCTCAAATGTATATCCCGTAGTCTTCTGCCTCCCTACTCTTTGTTACTGCGGGAGTCGGTTGGGCAGGAGGCTGCAAAACTCAATGTATGTAAGACGATGATCAATCACCGTTAGCCAAATATGAATCAGCCTATTTCTCAGCATATTCATGTTTGATCCTTAACGTAAAGATGTGAGCTTTCAAGAAAAGATGTCTGGATGTGTATGAAAGGTGTGTGGCTGGGTCGTGAGTGTATGCACAACTTGACGATCAAAGAAAAAGTGTAGGAATCGGGCACCCAATCGCGCACAGACACGGTGTTGAACGCGCAGAAACGGCAAAGCAGTCGGAGAATTCTCTCCGAAGCGTCCTTGTATCTTTTTCACCTCTAACCGACTTCTTTCCTTTCTTGCTTGTTCGTCTTCTTCGACTACCTTTTCTCTTGGTGCCTTTTGCGCTCGTTCTTCGCTCTATTTGGTGGCCATCGTCGACGCGATTACGACCTGACCTTAAGTAGGCTTTTGAGAATCAGACGGCTATTGGACACGGCCTGACATCGAGCATCGATTCTTCGAAAGGCAAAGAACGCAAAGATGCCTCCCAAGCCGAGACAGACGATCGCCTCCGGGGCCCATGGGGCCCCTTGGGCCCCTTCTTCCTCAACGTCATCCGCCGCCAAGGTGAACTCTTCCAACGCTTCTTCCGCCAATTCGAGGGTACGACGCCGTCGATGGTTCCACGCCAAACCAACGCTTTTCCTCTTACTCCTTTTGCAACCCTTATGCCTCTTGTTTGCATTCGTTTTACTCACCGAGCCGTGCTTGAATCCTGCATTCAAGCCTAGTCTTTGGGACAAGAAGAACTACCTAACGCTTCTCACCACTGGCATCCCGGCAGGGGAATGGAGGGGGAGGTTTGAGCGGGCGGGGGTGAAGCAGTTGTTCGGGGTGGGGGTGATCCAGGTTTGGTTTACCGCGAGGCTCAATGCGTACATCCAGAAGGCGGAACGGCAGTACACGGCGCTCATTAAGGCGCTTAAGGAGCAAAGGGAAAGCGGAGGTAAGGTGGGCGTGGATACGCGGTATGCACACGAAGAAGAAACTTCAACCCCAACCGCTGTAACGCTCAACGAAGACAAAAAGGATGGAAAGGAACAAAAGGAGGAAAGCGAAAAAGAGAAGGAGAAGGAGGTGGGATCCTTCGTACGCCAGCTCGAAAGCGTTTCCGTCACCTTTCTGGGCCTTCCTTTGGTTTGGTTCCTCGTCTACGCCCTACTCGTCATCCTGGGCGCCCCTTTGATAGGGCACTTTAAAGCAACAGCCACGCTAGCTGCCCACCTAACGCTGCTACTAGGTCTGCCCTTGTTGCACATCCTCGGTCTACCACCCTTGCCCAACTTTACCTCCTCCTCCTCTTCCGTGCAACCCCCTACCGCGGAGGAGCAAGAAAAAAGCGATAAAGAGGAACCAACAACCACCACCGCTATCCCCAACGCCCACCGCTTCTGGACCCCTCTACTGGCGCTTAGACCCAACCCAACGTTTCTTTTGCCCCTCTACTACCCCCTCTTAAGCTGCGCAGCGGGAACACTTGCAGGTGTGGGAATCGTGGCCCTGGATTGGGGGGTAAGTTATCAGACTTACCCCTACCCCCTGCTGGTGGGGAGTTTGGTCGGGTTAGGTGTAGGAAATTTGTACACGATTGGGTTGGTGGTTTTCGGCTAGCCTTGGAAACTTTGTTACTCTGTGCACCTTTTTAGCTTCACAGCCATTCAAAAGGCAAGACAGGATAACGTTAGAGATGGATAGATGCTGCGTGCGATTCCATGTACGTGCGTGAATGTATGAAGACAGAAACGATAAAGATAACGTTACAAAGACAATAGAGCTCAAAAAGACAAGAAGGAGAAGAGACTGCGATCTTCTTCCGGGTCTACTGCGGGGATCGACTACCAGGCGAAATCGGCGTACCAGAATCGTTTGGTATGTCAAGCAACACTCTCGGCGTTGATGCTCCCGAGTTTCTACCACCATCTTTCTTGCTCGACGACTCTCCTCCTCCTCCTCCTCCACCACTCAGGCTTGGTCCACTGGCAGCCGAAGGAGGCAACGACAAGCTCTCCAATTCTTCCTCTTCCTCTGCATCCTGCGTTGTTTCCCTTCTAAGCGATCGAGTAGACGTGGGTGATCTTTTGGGTGTTTTGGGACTATTTGACGGTTCATTCTCCCTCTCTTCCTTGGACTCCTTGGACTTGTTGTGGTGATGGGAAGGGAACAAGTGCGGATGACTGGTAGGTCCAGGATTGCCCATCCCCTCACCTTTGGGAGCGGTAAAGTTGGAGAAAAAGGCACCGATCTTACTCATTCCATCTCGAATACCCAACCCTCCGTGCCTCCTCTCGTCGTCATCATCGTCATCGTCAGAGTCGGCGTCTTCGTCGCTATCATCAAGGCTGTAGACTTTGGCATCACGTGTCATCTCTTTACCGTTGGAACCCTCGCCATTATAAGTGCGTGCACGACGAGAAAATGCTTGTGCTCCATCCGGGTTGATCGGCGTGCGACGTTGCTGTGGCGAAGATGAACCCGACTGAGAATGGTCATGGTTGCGATCGGCAATATCGAGCCATTGCACAGAGGAGGAAGTACTTCGTTGATGATCTATGCGACCAGAGGGAGACGTCGGCTTGAGGATGGGACTGTTGCTACTAAATCCAGAGGAAGATCGGAATGGAGCAGCCAGTCCAGCTCCAGCCGAGGACGAGCGTGGGAAGAACTTATCCTTATCCTTGTTTTCCTTGCCCTTCCCCTTCGACTTGCCGAGCCCGCGGAAGGAAGAGGCAGGACTCAAGCGGAAAGCGGATTTGTCTCGCGATTGAGACGGTGACGTGGGTTCCGAAATCATGACTCTTGGTGTCGTATACTTTTCCGGTGCAGAGGCTACCGAGCCAGTCTCAGCAGCTTCACCGCCATCTTGCTCGCCATCATCAAAGACCTCTTCCTGCACGTCCTTATCGGTCGCTGACTTAGGTCTGCCCGACAGACCCATCTGGCCGCTCAGCACTTTCTTGCGCAAATCTCCTCGATTGGCTCCACTACTGTGCCTGCTGGCTGGCGACGGTCTCAAAGAGCTTGCCTGTTCCTTTGCCGAAGATGACTTGTCGTGCTCCCTGTCTTGTGCACTTGTACTTCCCTCTGGCACCGACGAGTCTTGTGGACCAATAGGATCTCCACCGCGATGGTCGTCTTGCAGGGCGCTGACAACGGCAGGCGTGAAATGCGTATCAGAGGTGTCGCGATGTTCCTCCGAATCATCCTCCTTCGGCTGCGACGATTTTGGCGGAGCATCCTCCTCCGGCTCTCGGCGATCCTGCGCCCACGACATGGCGCCATACATGACATTGACGCGTTCGTCACGATCCTGTGCCGACTCTTCTTTGGGCGCCTCGGCTCTGACGTAATGCTTCTTGTTCTTGACGGGCCACCATTTGTGCACCTTGTTCTTCATCAAGCCCGGGATGGCCTCGTGTGCATTCCAGTCAGCGTGATCATTGTGACCAAGGAAGCAGGCAAGCTCGTCGTGATTCTGTCGGACCCATTCCTGCGCAGGGGCGTCGGAAGCTTCGAGCGAGTCACGCTCTTCTTTGGTCAAAGGAATGACTTGCACCTCGGGATCGTCAGAGTAGCTCTCTTGGTACTCGAGCAAAAGGTTATGTCCTTCGACCCAGCTACGCACTTTGGGATACTTGTCTTCGTCTTCGATGTCGCCTTTTTCGCTCTTCCTATTCTCGTCGTCCTTGGACGACTTCTTCGACTTGTTGTGAGAAAGGTTGGCTTGACCTTCGCGGTCGTTGCGGCAGTCCTCGTCCTCGTCGTCTGCTGTGACACGGCCCATGATGATGTCGCGATCCATAGGTGCTTCACCTAGATCCTGCTCCTCTTTTGACGCGCGCACTCTGTCTGCCTCCTCTGCGCTCTGCTTTCTGCCTCGTTCCTTGGCCAACTTTGCCTCCTTCTTGGCCTTCAAACGCTCGCGATACCTTCGCATCTCGACGCAATCATCACCAAGGTAGTCAGCTGCTGGATTGGAATCCTCATCACTGCCTTCCCAGTCTTCGATGCCGTCCATGTCTTTGCATGCCCTCTTGCGCGCCGATGCGTTGCCAGTGCTATTATCGCCATCGTCTTGCTTCTCGTTGTATTCATCACCGAAGCCTTCCGCCTTTTCAAGGTCACGCTCGGTGCGAGTGTTGAGCAGTCCCCTACCGTAGGGAGCGTCGGCATCTTGACTATCGCTGGATGATTCGGCAGCTGCTGTAGCCGAGTTCTCGTCATTGCTGCTCTCGCGACGCAGCTCATCTTCCCGGTAGCCGCCAATAGCACCTCGACCGATCAGTGCAAGCTGCTGAGCCGACATCTTGTCTGCGCTGATGTCGTCCGTGTTGATGACAATGTCTTCACCAGATCTGACGCGACGCACGCGGCTCATCCAGTTTGGCTCGTCGTCTCGCATCGAAGGGTTGCGACTCCATGTTCGTGTCAAGGTATGCGCACGTTTCCTTGCATTCTTACCGAAAGCAAAGAAGGGTACGGTAAAGCCGTGTACGATGATGGAGCAGAGCACGAAGAAGTAAACGATAGGCTGAATGGTCAAAGCCAGAACATCGTTGGTGGTCTGTGGTGGCTCGTGAACCTCCTCAGGCATCAAAGTACGGCCGAGGGTTGCGATGAAGATGGCACCGACTCCCATAGGGCCGAAGTGACCACAGAAGATGGCCTCTCGGAACGTCTTGATATCCGGGATAAACTTCCACATTGCGAGAACAATGGGAATGCGCTTGGTGAGCAATACGCAAATGGCGAGCACGATAAGTCGCCAAAGCGAGAGGCCGATCTCGGCGTCAACAAAGTCGTGCCACGGGATGAGAGCGCCGATGTAGATGAAGGTGGCAATGTTGAAAAGCAGATCGATAATGTTGGAGAAGTTGGAATCTTCGGTCTGCTTTGTGAACCAACCATCCCAAGCGAAAGCGGTTCCACAGGCAAATGCAGCGAGTAGATCGTCCGAGCCCAAAAGAACGTTGACACCCATGCTTGCAATGGCCAACGAGATATACTGAGCAACGAAAGACTCTCGATCGATGAGCTTCTTGCGTTCCGAAAAGCGCATGAATTTGCGGGCAAGGTAGCCGATCAAAGCACCCAAGATGGTACCGAGGATGATCTCGTATGCCCACGTTTCGTAGAACCACTGCGCGACGGCATGGCCTCTGTTATCGCGATTCTGAGTCAAGTACAGAGCCAAGTAGAGGAAAGGGAAAGCGGCTCCGTCGTTACAACCGGACTCGCACATGAGCATGTGACGAACGTGAGCAGGGACGTGCTTTTCAGCCCATGGACCACCCACTACGGCTTGTGCCAAGATAGGATCGGTGGGTGAGACGCAGGCAGCTACGACGAGCGAGTTGAGGAAATCGAGACCTGGGATGAGCGCATAGATGAAGCAGGCTGTAATGAGCCAACCCCATGCCATGACTGGACCGAGTAAGATGGCGATGGACTTCCAGTGACGCAGAAGATACTTTTTGGGCAACTCGACACCGATGGCAAAGACCGAGAGTGCGATGGTGACACGCATCACCTCGAGAGTGATCTCGTCGGTCTTGGGACCACCGGGAGTAACACCATCTTCGCCACCGAACTTTGCTGGGTTGAATAGGTTGATAGCGACGGGACCGACAATGATACCGAAAGCGGCGGCGATGGGAGCTTCACCGAGATAGAGACGCTCTTTGATGAAGAGGGAGAGATAGGAGAAGATGCAAATGAAAAAGCCGAGGGCGACATAGATGATATGGATGGGCGAGACCTCGAAAGGGTGGAAGGCTGCGGCCATGTTTGCGGCTAAGCTCGTGCTGACGCCTTTCTTAAGTCAGCAGTATGATACTGAGCTGGGTTGAGGTTGCAGCTCAATCGATGGTTTGGGTGTTTACGGGCGCTGCAAAGAAGTTGTCTCCGACATTCGTGAAAGTCTGAGCCGACCAGCACGGCTAGGTGATGATGAAAGCTGCTATTTAGATGATGGTGGTGAAAAGCAGCGTAGTGTGACAGCTTGAGCGATTCAAAGGCTGTGCGATTCGGTGTTGCAGTCCAAGGTCGGAGTGTATGCGATCGGATTTCCCGCTTCGAGTTTGTGACCGTGTTGTCGCAAGTGCCGAAGTGAAGCGCTGTGGTGAAATTCTGCTCTCTGGCTAACAGAGGGCGTAGTCGTAACGATAGGTGCTGACTTGTTGCTGATAGTCAAGTCGATAATGCAGATCAAAGCTGGTGACTGCTTGCGAGATCTATTTGTGTCTAGCGTTGGTATAATGATCCCGCACTTGTCTGTAGTTAATAAATAAGTGATGAACAGATAGGTCGAGCGGAAGGGGGCCTCCGAGGTATCACGGTTGATGGTGGTGGTGAAACGAATAGGATGATATTGATGTGACATTAGAAGGGCAAGGACGAAACGTAGCAAAGATTGCGTTGCGGTGCCAAGCATTCGAAAATCAATATGATGCTGCTTTGTCACAAAAGGGGGTTCCGCGATGCAACATGGCAGCTTTTTTGCACTCTCCTGCCCTGACTGATAAGTTGCGCAGGTGTCGGTGCCTGAAGCCAAACGATAATCGGTTGCAGCTCGCAGGAAATTCGCAGTTGCGGCAGAAGAGAGAGAGACAGAGAGAGCGAAAAACATTGAAATTCCGCCAAATTCTGTGCAGCTGATGTGGTTGCCTGCATCATCAGCCCCGTTCAACAACGGCGATATCGATGACATTCTGTCAATTCTAATCCGACCTATCCTTCTTGGAGCTTGTCCTTCCTTCCCGCTGCGGAGCGGATCCAGCCAACTGCGCTAACGTTAGCTCAATGAAATGTGACACGAGATCACGGAGACCTGAGATGAATTGTCAGGAGCTAAGCAGCAGCAGCAAGAAGGTGGGGTTTCGATGAGCAAGGGTTCTCATTGAGCCCTTTTTGCTTCCGATGTGGCTTTCTTCGCTTATGTGTGTTTGGGGCTCTTTTGTTTGAAAATGTGCTCTGACGACGAACGTGCAGCTAGCTCGTCTTCCGCTCCGAAAACGTGTCTCTGCCTCCACTGATTTGGGTCACCATCGTGCTCATACCTTTTGCTTTCCGATGATTCGGATCGCATTTCAAAGCACCTTCTTCGGAAACGACTCAGCCCCCATTCGTCACATATCAAGATCACGAGCGTAGGCAACTCGTTCCGATGGCGGCGGATCTATACCGAAGGGGTTTATGGCAGCCACGTTTGCCGCGGTAGAACTTCCCGATGCACCCAGATTCTTGGCATCGCACCGACAAAACAATTGGCGAGGCTTTGAGTGACTGTGCCTTGTCGTCGTCATATCCAAGTGCGCCACATTTTGAGATCTTGACAAGGGACAGCACCCAACGATGAGAGAAGCGACCGCCTCCAACGGGACCGTACCATGTGTCAATGGTCTGATCGCATCACACTCACAAGTTGATCCTGTCAACCTTGCAAATACGAACCATGCCGGATGACTTCCTACGATTGCTTGACAAGTGAGTGTGCGGCTGATGATACACAACGGTAACGCGGATGACAAGCATAAATTTTTCAACTTTCCAAAATGTTACACCAGGAGGGTTAACAAACAAGGTTTTTACCTAAGATTGTATTACGCGCAAAGTGCTTTTCCTGGCGCGTCGCGGTGGATTGCGTGTGTGTGTTGGACTAGATTTGTGCGGCGCTTCATTTCAGGGTCCAACGAGAAGACTTGTACCGCACCTTGTGCACAAATCCTCTCATCAATGGTTCTCATCGTCGCATCGCACCCTCCATCCCGCCTCTCCTGTTCTTCATAGATCCTACTTTCAGGAACGAACATTGACGATGAAGGACCGCTCCGCCTCCCTCCTCCACACCATCCGTACGGTACTCGACGCCAATCCACCCGCCGTCTCCGAATCTGGTTCGTTACGTCTTCACACGCTCTTCTCTATCCCTCGTCAGGTCAAATCGCTTTATCCTCTCGCACACATCCACCCGACCGATTTGGAGTACAATAAGCGTGCTTCCTCTATTGCTGCTTTCGAAGAGCAGATCTTTGTCACCGCTAGCTGGGCTTCCTCTGTTCCCTCCGATGCATCGAACGATAGAGGCGATAATGGTACTGGAGAAGAGAGCAGACCGAATCCGCAGGACGTCAAGAGAGACAGGAGCGCACCGCTGTTGATCCTCGCCATGGAGCTGTACCTGTATACGATACCCGAATCGGGCGCGGCAGTGTTGTACATCTCCAAACTGGACTCGAGCGGGTGGGGCCCAAAAGCGATCCCTTCGTCGTTGAGGGAAGGGTTGGCGAGGGAAGTGTTTGGAGGCAAGAGCGGGGAAGAGTTTGGTAATACGTTAACGGCAACACTTTCTTCGGCGGTGACACAGCACTTCACTTCCTTCCGACACTGGGACTCTCCCTCCAGCAACAACGGCGAAGGCAAAGGCTCGATCAGCCATCTCAGCGTTCACATTCTAGCCCGTAGTCAGAGGGCTTACCTCTTCCCTTCGAGTCCGGAGAACAAGGATAAGAAGGTGCTTTCGGATGGAGGACTGATCAAGTGGTGGCGAGCTGTTATGTCGGATGTAGTTGTGGCTACACGCGATGCGGCTTCGCCTGTTCGAAAGACGCAGAACAGCGAAAAGGGAGGTAAAGGGGACGAAATCAATGCAAGGGCATACTACCTCATTCCTGGATATAACAAGCTCGAATCGCATCCCCTCGTACCGCTGATTCGAGACGACGACAACACCGCCACAGCTTCTATGTCCTCTTCTTCGAACAAGCCTACGCCAGACCAGATCCTTCAAGCAGCAAATTGGACCTATGGCCATCCCTACAGCTCCAACGGCGCATCCTGTCCTTCTGAAGATCTTCCACCTTTACCTTTGCACTGGCGAACGTCGTCCTTCATCACAAAGAACGGTCAAGAGGTGGAGAAGGTACAAAAAGATCCAGATGCAAGCGACTATGATCCTAGACGCGTACGAACGGTGCCGACGTTGATGCCGCACTTCTCGGATGATCCGAAAACGAGGTTCTTGGATGAGATGGCGAGGGATGCACATGAGCATTCTGGTTGGAAGAAGAAGTCTCCCTCCTCATCATCGTCGTCGTCTGCTGTGAAGAATAAGGAAGAAGCGAAAGCACAAGCGCCTGGAGTGACAAAGGAGGAAAAAGAGAACGGGATCCAAAAGGAACTTGACGTGTCGAGCTTGAAAGGTGAAAATGAAGCAAAGACGAAAGGGAATGGAAAGCGGTCTGTGGAAGGAGACGCTAAAGAGGAGAATGCTAGTGCTGCAAAACGGTCCAAAACCAGCGAATCTGAAGAGACATCAGCTGTCAAGTCCAACCCGTCCCATACCAACGCTTCCTCCTCTTCAGGCGTACCCCTTATCACGCTGCGCGCGCTGATGCGCGAACGACAAGCGATGGACGATTTACCCATTGACGAGTTCTGGGAAAGAATGGCTTTTCGTCAGGAATGTTGTTCCGGCAACGCCGTCGGTGTCCTCGTCATCCTCTTCACCCGTCATCCCCCCCTCCCTCCCTCTGCTTCTTCGAATGAAAATGGGGCGATGTTGGAGAGGCAACCGCTGTCACTACCGTACAAAGTGCTGGGGGATCTAGTGTTCAAATCGCTCATGAAAGACACTTGTGAATGGAACAAGGTAACCCTCGCCCGAACACTCACGGAAGCGTGGTGGCAGGGCGTAGATCGGGAGGTGAAGCGGAAAGGTGGTGTTTCGCAATTTCTCTCGGAAGAAGAGCAGGAGGAGGAGGGGAAGGAAGAGGGAGGGTTGATTGGTAGAGGTTTGATCTGGGACGAATTCGTCCTCAAGGGACCGAGTAAAGAACAGGTGGAAAAAGTGCAGGAAGAAGTCAAGAAAAAAGAAGAGGAGGGCGGGAAGAAGGACGGAAACCCAACAGCAACGGCAGCAGCAAGTGGGACGACTATGCTCAGTGTGAAGCGGAAAAAGAAACCCGCTCCTACCTCTGCTTAGATCTAGCATAATCACACTCGAGCAGGAATAGAAGATGCACTTTCAACGCTGATCAGTGTTTCGACGAACCGGTTGTATGTCATTTTAAAGTAACGTACTTTACAAAGAGGGTTGAGACGATGGTGGATCAGGTGGAGCTCGGAGGGAGCGATGTGACTGCGAAGCGTGCAGGTAAGCGGGGAAGAGAGGAGAGGCTATTCTGCCCCCTTTCCTTCCCGTCGTCGAAGGTATCGTGTCTTCTCCGCTTTCATGTCCATTTGGCTGGGGCGAAAGCGCCGTCGAAAGTGACAGTGAGGTTGCCGAAGAAGATCTCGGCAAGTGGATGCTACTGCTGCTGCCAACGCTCGGCGACAGACAATCGATACCGTTACCAGACAGACTTGGCTGCAAGCCACCGGTCCCTGCCCTTCCATTGACTCCGATCGAACCACCTAATCCTCCTTCAGGCGGCAGACTTTGCAAAGCTCCCCACCTATCCCCATTCCAAACTTTGCCGTACCTTTCATCATCCTCGCTCCTGTCACCCATATCCACGTACTTGACCATCAAGTTATTATTCACACCTTCGCCCCTTGCCCCCTCCCCAACAATGCATTCCCACGTTGGCGGGGTAGCATTCCACACCCCTTCGGCAGAAAGCATGTGGCTTCGATCGCTAGCAAAGTTATCCAAGAAAGTTTTAGCGGGGATGACTCGAAACATTGCTGTGAAATGCTCTGGGGTTGTTGCTACAGGTGGAAACGTGCTCGTGTTGTACGTTTGTAACGGTACCGGAAAGCAAGGTTGCGCGAGAGGGGTGAGGAGAGAGTCGCTGTCGTAGATCCAACTCTTTGACCATGCCAGCTCTTGATCGTTTGCGAAGCTAGCAGGGATCGCAAAATCGCCGGTAGATCTGAGCGAAAGATGGGACAGGGGTACGAGGTGACAAGTGGCAACGGCGACAACGTGATAGTCCCAAATCACAGGCCAGCCGGCATTGGGTAGCTTTGATGCTTTTTGCTGGTAGAGCAAAACAGTCTTACTTAGGTTGCTGATGAAGACCGCGTGAAGATCCCATACTGGTACGAATGCTGTTGGAGCCGACGAGGATGACGAAGCTGAGTCGCGGGAGAATTTCTGCTTGCGTGCGATGCTGACTGCCACTTTGTTGACCTCGGCGAAATATGCGGAAAGCGAAGATACAAGCATATAGACATTCTCCTCGCAATAACAAGAAGCATACTGCAGAGGCGAAGGAAAGGGTGGTGGGGTGATGGTCGAGTAAGCTGCGTCCAAGTCTGCTTGCGTCACTGCTGGAGAGCTACTCAGGGACGTGCTAGGCGAAGTGGGCAAAAGAGACGACGAGTAGCTGCTAGGAATTGCTGGAACAGGCGGTTCAGGTTCGACGCTGCCACTAGAATTGCGGACGTTCTCTCCGGAGCTCTGTCTTGACAGCCTGGCTCGTATTGCTTGCGTGAATGACTTGCGACGCTTCACCGCACAAGGTGAAGGACTTGAGCTGCTCGAAGTGCTGCTGTTGTCGCTTTTGGTACGTTGAATATCGTCGCTGCCGAGGGTGCTAGTGCCGCTCAAGTCGCCCTCCGGCATCTTGCTGCTTAGTGCACGGCGTTCGAACGCTTACTGCTGCATCGATCGCCGGAAAGTGATCTGCTAGCGTCTCCTCGCTGAGACGGCTATGTGAGCGGCAGTGTAATCGACATGATGGTCCGATCAGAAGGCTGATCAGTGCGGGTTCATGAGGGATGAAGCGGATGTGACAGCGCGGAAGAAAGGGCCTCGGCGCTTCGCAAAAAGAAGCACAAATGCGCAGCTGCAAACACACTGCATAGAACGTGCATTTTAGAGCTTTCTTGAAAAGTCACATCTAGTTACATCAAGTCACATCAAGTCACATGTAGCACTTTGTCGAGTCCGCACAGAAGGGATCTCTTGAGCGCTTCTCGGCGCTCTGCAACCTAGCGAAAATCAATGGTCCGACAACCAGTACGAACGAGAGCAATGCGTATGCAAAGGCCTTTTGATACTCAGATTCTTTTCATGACGCCGACAAGTAAATGCGGTTGAGCACCACCTATAGCGGGATGCTGCGCATACAAATAACAAGGCTTGTTGTCCACAATATGACAAAACTGACTGGCGTGGCGCAGAGAGGGAAGTGTACGGAGAACATTGAGCCTTGCGACCATATCCTCGCCTACCTTATACTTTGGATATGTCTTCAGTTGGCTTTACCGCGCTTCGCCTTGGCCTTCTCAGTCCGGAACTTGGTCACCATCCTGCCGACCTCGTTCTTCAGCTCCTTTTGCAGCTCGGGTCGGTAGCCAAAGTGGAAGATGACCTCCAAGAAGACAAAGAACGGAGCCAATACTACGGCGCCCAACAGGTTGTCCAACAATGCTGGAGCCCTTCCCTCGTGCACGCCGTGTCCGTAGAACTGCGAGATCCATCCGAATGCTTTCACGCCAATAGCGATCTTGGTGGCATCGGGGTGGGTGCGAGCAAGGAAGGTAGCACCGTAGTAAAGAGAGTACCAGATGGGAGCGAGGAGGAGAGCGGCGGTGGTGTCGAGGATCGAGTAGTAGAGCCAGTACGAGCCCATGAAGAGGGCTGCGAGGTTCAATTGGGCGTATTGAAAGATGGATGCGGGGAGGATGGAGGCAAGGTGAGAGCCTGCTTGAGAGAGGTAGGCAGCAAGAAGGGGAGCGTGGTCTTGGACGTAAGGAAAGATGCTACCCTGTTTGGCCAGAAGGGTGGATGTGGCGCTGTTGACATGAAAACGAGCGCAAGTCCGGGATGGACCAACATCAGAGCAGTCAGTATCATGAATCGGTGCTTGAGTATCGGACGAACTGCGGATGAAGCTTACAAGATGATGGCAGGTACGCCAAGGATGTGAATGCCAACGTTGACGGGATCGGTATGGTAAGCGCCATAGAAGGCGAGCTGCTTCTTGAGATTGAACGGATTGGCGGTTGCCGACATCTTTGCCAGGTCTTCTTCGTTAGTAAAGGATGGTGGTGGTGCGGAAGATTGATGTGCGAATGAGGGATTCTGTGTCTTCAAAAGGTCAAAGTCTGCACCTGAGAGTAAGGTTATGCTTCAGTGGTAACCTCGCACATAGCGTAACAAGTGGAGTAAAGATGCACGCACGCCGGCTAAGCACAGTCGCAGAATGCGGGGCATTCGGCAATTTTGGTAGCAAAATGCGAGAAAGCGAAACGCGCATCCTCCGGAACTGCAATTCTGATCAAGATCGGGACAGCTTTGAGGCTCAATTCACCGATCGATTTCAGACCTCACCTCCACGTCAATGTCAAGCCTTTGCTTTGACGCTCGCACCACCTCGGCTTCATACCTTCCCGCTCCCTGCCAACGACTATAACTACCTCACCTCTGAGGCCAGATCTGCCTCTGACATCGAGACAGGCATCTCCTCCGCAATCATCATTCTTAACACCACCTTCGACAACGGGCAACGATGGACCTTGAATCAATACCTCCCATCACAGGAGCTTGGGGTGCTCTCACCCTAGCCGTAGCCGTCCTAGAGCATACCCATACCATCTCCTCCTTTCAGCTCTTCTACACGCCCTCCCTCGTCTTTCGCAAATACCAAGTCTGGCGACTGCTCACAACCTTCCTCTACTTTGGTCCGTTGGGGCTCGATTTCATCTTTCACCTCTTCTTCTTCATGCGGTACTCGCGCATGCTGGAAGAAAACAGCTTTGGTGGTCGATCAGGCGGTAGAGCAGCCTACGTGACTCTGCTCGCGTTCGCAGCAATATGCCTTTTGATCTTGTCGCCATTGACGACGCAGCCGTTTCTGGGATCGCCATTGGCGTTTGTGCTGGTATACATCTGGTCGAGGAGGAACAGGCACGTCAGGTTGAGTCTTTTCGGGTTGTTGGTGGTGACGGCGCCAAATTTACCATGGAGTCTGGTCTTGTTTGGCTGGCTGCTGCATGGAAGCTTGAAGGCTGTTGTCGGAGATCTCAGCGGTATTGCTGTTGGACATCTGTGTAAGTATGAGACTTCCTGGAACGATCAGGGAGTAGACGCAGCAAGGCTAAGTACTTTGTACTAATGAACGCCTTCTCTTTCCCTCTGAACACACGCAACAGACTATTTCCTCGTCGACGTCTGGCCAAGAGAGTTCCGATCAGGAGGACGCAATCTCTTGGCAACACCCAATTGGCTGTAAGTGGCATACTGGCCAATTTTCAACACAAAACCCCGGATCGCTACTGACATAAATCGAATTGACTTCGTCCAATCTTCCGATCAACTAGCATCCGACTACTCGACGGTCCAGTAGAAGAGCAGCAATAGACTGTCCTTTCAGTGTCCATACCACACTCTTTGCTAGAACCTCATTTGTACTACCACCTCGCATTGCATTTTCAACCTTTCACAACCTTCAACCTGCCCCTTGTCTCGTGCTCTGTGCTGGAAGCGAGAAGCTTTGACTGGACCCTGAATTGATCAAAGTGTGCATTTCGATTCCGCGGGCCGTCCGAGACCGCGCTGTGCAGCCACGCCTTTCCAGAAAGTGGAGAAATCCAAAAGATTCGCCGAGCTGAGCCAACTTTCTTTCTTCTCACCATCACGACCTTCACCTTACCGTATACCCTTTCTCCGCCGCTCGAAGCACTGCATCTTCTGCAGTCGCTGAAGCCCAAGTCTGTCACTATGGCGGACAAACCAAATAAGCTCGCTTTCTTGACCATGCAAGCGCCCGCCGGTTACGTCGCCGGTTTGGGTCGTGGTGCTTCCGGATTCACCACACGTGCTGATATTGGTCCTGCTCGTCTTCCTACTGCGTCCGCTTCGAAAGGCAAAGATGATGACGAGGGCAATGCTGCCGGTGGAGATGAAGATGACGATGGACCTGGAGGTGAAGAGGAGGAAGGAAGGTTTCAGGATCCTGAAAACGAAACAGGGTTGTTCGCGGGTGCGGTGTACGAGAAGGACGATGAAGAAGCAGATCGCATTTGGGAAGCTGTTGATGCAAGGATGGACGAAAGGCGAAGGAAATTCAGAGAAGCAAGGGAAAGGGAAGAGAGGGAGAAGGCAAGGGTGGAGAAGCCCAAGATTGGGTCGCAGTTTGCGGATCTGAAGAGAGGGTTGAGTGCTGTTACGGAAGATGAATGGGCGAGCTTGACAGAGTCGGGTAGCGTTACAGGTAAAAGGATGAAAGCTGCGGCCAAGCGAGAAGCACGCAACACTCGCTCGTTCGCCATTTCAGATACGATCCTCGTCGCCAACAGAGACAGAAACGCCGTTGAATCTGCTCTCACCTCAGATCAGATGGACAACAGCGATGCAGCAGCAGGAGGCACCATCACCTCGCTAACAGAAATCGGAGAGGCCAGAAACAAGATCTTTAGCCACCAACTCGATGCTGCTTCCTCTTCCTCTGGCGCTTCTGCCTCCAATTCGGCCCTAGGTGGCACATCAACATCCATCGACCCCAAAGGATACCTTACAGAACTTTCTTCCACCGTCATCAAGACCTCTGCGGAGATCGGCGACATCAAAAAGGCGCGTTCCCTCCTAGACTCGGTCATCAAAACCAACCCCAAGCATGCACCCGGCTGGATCGCTGCAGCGAGAGTTGAAGAAGTCGCGGGCAAGATGTCCAACGCCCGCCGGATCATCTCTCAAGGCTGCGACCACTGCCCCAAATCCGAAGATATTTGGCTCGAAGCAGCGCGACTCAACACCAAGGACAACGCCAAGGTCATTCTGGCTAGAAGCATCCAACACTGCTCTCAATCAGTCAACATCTGGCTGAAAGCGGTAGAGCTGGAGAACGACAACGAGAGCAAGAAAAGAGTACTACGTAAAGCGGTCGAGTATATCCCGGCAAGCGTCAAGCTGTGGAAAGAGTTGGTCAACTTGGAAGAAAGTCCAGAGGATGCGAGAGTATTGCTGAGTGGAGCAGTCAGCGCTGTTCCGCTCAGTGTAGAATTGTGGTTGGCTCTGGCGAGGTTAAGTGAAGGAGGAGAGGCCAAGAAGGTGTTGAATGAAGCGAGGAAGACGATTCCTACGAGTCACGAAATCTGGATTGCCGCCGCACGATTACTCGAAGAGACCGAAGGCGATGATGTCAAAGTGGACAAAACTGTCGTTGCCGCCGTCAAAGCTTTGCGTAAAGCGGGAGTGGAGTTGTCGAGGGAACAATGGTTTACCGAAGCCGAACGGGTTGAGAAGGAAGGTAGCCCTCTCACCTGCAGTGCTATTATCAAAGCGACGATCGAACAGGACATCGAAGAAGAGGATCGTCGTGTGGTTTGGGTTCAAGATGCCCAATCTGCCCTATCGAGGGGATGCGTTGAAGCAGCACGAACCATTCTCGCTTACACCCTGCAAACTTACCCCGACAGGGCGGCGATATGGACCCTCGCCGCTGAGCTTGAAAAGCACCACGGCAGCCGCGACAACTTGCAACATGT
This sequence comes from Pseudozyma tsukubaensis, assembly GCA_001736125.1. Taxonomy (NCBI): domain Eukaryota; kingdom Fungi; phylum Basidiomycota; class Ustilaginomycetes; order Ustilaginales; family Ustilaginaceae; genus Pseudozyma; species Pseudozyma tsukubaensis. Next base: position 86,053 of record MAIP01000066.1, on the reverse strand, counting down.
CCTCGAACGAGCTGTTACCGCTTGTCCCAAGGCAGAAGATCTCTGGCTTATGTATTCCTCGATCAAGATCGATGCCAACGACGTTGCTGGTGCAAGAAGTGTCCTTATTAGGGCGTTCGATGCCAATATTGGAAGCGAGAAAATTTCGCTGGCAGCCTCTTCACTCGAGTCTACCTCCGGTTCGCCCGTTGCAGCTGGGAAACTACTCGAGCGGGCGCGGGTCGAAGTCAATACACCTCGTGTATGGCTTAAAAGTGCTGTGTTTGAACGCGATCACAACGCCAACCTCGCCGCAGCGTTGGCTTTGGTGGATGAAGCGATCGTCAAGTTTCCTAAATTTGATAAACTCTATATGATGGGAGGGCAGCTTCAACGAGCGCTTCTATCATCCTCCTCCGGTGACCAGAAAGAAGGGATCAAAGCGGCAAGGGACTACTTTGCACGTGGTACACGAGCCTGTCCCCACTCCAGTGCGCTTTGGATCCTCTCTAGCCGACTCGAAGAAGAAGCGGGTCTAACCATCCGCTCTCGCGCGCTCCTCGAAAGAGCGCGTCTCCTCAATCCCCAATCCTCTACCATTTGGGCGGAATCCATTCTCGTCGAATCACGATCCTCCTCCTCCTCTTCCCTCTCGCAAGCGAAAACGCTTCTCTCACGGGCGCTTCAACTCCTCCCCTCCTCGGGTGTACTTTGGTCTCTCGCAATCGCCTACGAACCGCGCCCGGGGCGAAAATCCAAAATGGCGGACGCACTCAAGAAAACCTCCGATGACGCACACGTAATCTCCACCGTAGCACAACAATTCTGGCTAGAAAGCAAACTTCCCCAAGCACGAAAATGGTTCCTCCGCTCCACCCAAGCCAACCCAGACCACGGTGACGCTTACGCCCTCTGGTACAAATTCGAACTCTCCCACGGCACACCAGAATTACGAACCCAAATCGAACAAGCCGTAGAAAAAGCAAAGCCAAGACACGGCGAGGTCTGGCAACCGATCGCAAAAGATCCCCAAAACAAGAAATTGACGACCAAACAAGTGCTCAGATTGGTCGCTGAAAAAGTGGTGCCCCTCAAATAACAAGCTTGCCACGAATGTAATCTAGACTCCTTACGTTGCTAAACACAGTCGAGGTCATTAATCGCAGCGTATACGAGTGCAAGCACAAGTTTCAAAAGTATTGAGATCAATGATAGCATTTCGAAAAGAGCCAAATGGGTAATAGACAAGCTTAGAAGCTTAAGGACAAAAGGACAAATGCGAACAACAGACAAGACAAAGTAAGAAACAGTGCGGAATAGAACAATAAGAAGAGACAAACAGAATAAAAACATAAAGCGTCATACGTGCCGATACGAAGAGACGTACACTCCGTACAAGTGTTATTTCAGAGCGCAAAGTCCTCCTCATCCGTCTCATCGGCACCGAGCGAAGTATCCGCTTCGAGCGATCGTGGTGTAGCTCCATTGGCACCCTTCTTGGGCTTCTTGCTCGACCTTGGCTTCATTGTAGGCAAAAGCTCCTCACGCCCACGCAAGAATCGTGGATGAGCGAAACTCGAGTGAGCGCCGTACAGCTGAACCGCAGTGTTGAGCGTCGAAGACGAGCTGTTTCCACCAAGCTCAGCACGCTTGGCTGCAGCTACCTTCATTTCGGCTGCGTCCAAAAGGCGAGAAGAAGGAATGCGTTGGAAGCCGTAAAGGTTGAGCTGACGGATGAAACTGGCATTGTTGCCGTGCTTGAAGAGCCGAGGAAGAACGTCGGCTGCAAACTCGTTGGCGACATCAGGCTCGCTCGACAGGATGATCGATGTGCCTGCTTCGTCCCATCGAATGTACCTGCTGTACTGGTCGGGGTTGATCATCAGGTGCCAAAGCTTCGAGATGAAAGCCGAACAGCTGGCAGCACCTCCAAGTCTGTCTCGAATGGCTGCTACCTGAGCTGTCTCGTCCGTGTTGCCAGTGGCGGAGGTGTTGCTGTTGGAACGCGCGCCTCCCTTGGACGGTCTGCGCAATGAGGTAGCCGAAGCAGACGAAACGTCACCGATCTCGGTAGCCTCGCTGGCCATACTGTCCGAGCGCTCGTGCTTCTCAAAGTGAGCCGCGAGCGTTGACGCATATCCATTCGACTCCTTTCGTGCACCGTAGCTCTGCGAGTAGCGTGGGGACTGGCTGTAGGCGCCAGCCTGTGCTGCGCCATAGTAGCCTGCAGATCCGTTGTGACCGCGAGCACCAGCGGCGTACGGAGAACCAGAGCTAGCTCCGTAAGGCGATTGGCTGAGTCGCTCACCATTGGGATCATCTGGGCTGCGACCCGCTGCAGCGCTGTTTCCGAATCGTGGCGACGTCGACAGAATGCCAGCTGCATAGGCCGGAGCAGCCAGACCATTGCCGAGGCTGCTTCCTCGTCGATGCGCTGGGCGGTTGAGCGGTGCATTGGAGCCAGGAGAGTAAGCAAGACCCATAGATGCACTGAGTGGACCTGTTGTAGCTGAAGGGCTGGTGGCATAGGGGTGGTGACGCAGTGGAGCAAGGCCTCCAGTGGCTGCATGTCGATCCGAGCTGTACTGACGGCTGAGACTGACGGGGACGTTGGCGTTGGCCAGACCAGGCGAGCGGCTAGCATCCAGTGGGTGACCCTTGGCCAAGGTGGAAGCGTTGCCTGGGCTCATCTGGAAAGTCAGACCCAAGCTGGCATGGGCGGGGTGAGCTCCATAGCTGGATGGGTTGCTGCCGAGGCTAGGATCGCCCTTATGCGCCAGACTTTGACGCATGCGAGCTTGGTACGAGGCGCTGTAAGCACCATATGCGTAGTCTGCCTCATCCTCCGTGGCATCGTCGTCGTCCATGCGCATCTCCTCGTCGGTCTCATCGTCATCTGCCACTGCAGTCGATCGGCTGCCCCTCTCCTCGGTGCCATATCTCGACCTGGACCTTGACCTCGACTCCTTGCGGTGGCTGGTGGTGAAGCTAGAAGAGGTGGGTGTACGGGCGTATGGATGGTCCCTGCCGAAACTAGACGAGTAGGTGTAGCTGCTCGGGCCGGGCGAGGCGAACGAGGGCCTAGCCAACTTGTTGTACGAGAAGCGTCGCTGTTTCATCGCAGCGGCAGCTACATCCGCCGAAGAGGACAGGGCACTGCTGCTGTGATGGTGCGAGCGCGAAGGTCTGCGTACACTGGATGAGCTTGGGGAGCCTCTCGCCTCATTTCCACCCAAAGAGAGTTTTCCAAGCGATGCGGTCGCCCAGCTAGGGCTCATGATTGCGTTAGGGTTGGCCGCAGCCTGCGAGGGTGGCATGGCTTCGTGAAGCTCGGGCGACGGAACGCCATCGTCGGGAAGCTCCTTCGGTCCGAAGCAGGGACTTGAGAATGCAAAAACCTCGTCTCCATCCAGCTCCAGACCCGGCTCGGCCGTAGACCTGTCTGTAGCAATCGAGCCTCGCCCGTAGCGGGAGACTGGCTTGCCGAAGCTGTCGTCCTCCTCGTCTTCTTCATCCTCCAGCGCAGGGCCACGCATACGCATCGCCGAAGTTTTGAACGAAGTGCTCAGAGAAGGCTTGTTGAAACTTGTGTAGCTATACTTGCGTCCCGCCGAAATCGAGTAGAGGTGAGGATCGGTGCTCCTGCTTGGTGACCAGTTGCTGGATGTGATGGAGGTGGGTCCGCTGGAGATACTGGATCCTTGCAAGGTCGAATAGCGAGGCGAGAGCATGTTTGCGCTCAGGGGAGGCAATCGCACGGATGCGCTGTGTGGAGACTGAGAGGCTTTGTGAGGTGCCACCACTGAGGGGGCATCGGGAGGCGTGGGAATGTCATGGGGCGAGCGCGATGGATGCGATCCCATAGCCACAGGTTCGAGCTTGCTGACGGATCCGGGGATGGGCAGGCCGAGTTGTGATGCTTCCGTCATGTCAGAGTCGCCGTCATCCTGCAGCGCTCCGGTCTTGGTGATTGTCCTGCCGGCCAATGCGGCGTTCAAGCTTGAGTTGGATGAGCGCATCTTGGGCGAGAGCAATTGTTGTGCGATAGCGACGGCATTGACATCGTTGGTTGCTGGTGCTGAAGCCGTTGGCACCGCAAAACCAGTCTGACGGAAAGTGGGAGAAGACTGTGTGTTGGGGCGAGGTGCCCTGGGCTCTGTGTCGACAGACATTGTGTGAGAAGTGTTGAAGGTGGCTGCCGGAAGTGGCTAGTGTGGTGTGGTCGGAGAGGCTGGACCTCAGGAAAGTGTGAGAAGGATTGATGAGCTTCTCAAACGTCTGTTGTAGACTTGGATGTTCGGGCCGCCAGTGGCAGGTACAAGAGAAGCAATCGATGGCAGCTACTTGGCAGGTGATAGTGTCCGAAGACTAAGGCGCGCGTGTACTCGGTGTGTATTGAGCTGTGCCGAGTGGATTGAAGTGGTGCTGGTAAGTCAGAGGAGCAGCAACAGATACGGATGCTGCGGTAGAGAATAAAGATACGGTATGACGGAGGATGAGAAGAAGGATCGAGAGGCAGTGAGAAGGGAGGAAAGCATCAATGGCTTGGCTGGATGAATGAATGAATGGGCCAGCCGAGCGGGAAGGATCGAGCATTGGCTCAGCTCAAGGATCGCAGTAGTAGCAGCAACAGCACGCAGCAGCAGACCGACACGGATCGAAGAAGCGCGGACTAGCCGACAATCATTCCCTCTCACTCACTCACTCACTCACTCTCTCACTCACTCACTCACTCACTCACTCACTCACCCAGACTGTGACTCTCTCACGCCTCGAGAACGAGCAGCCGTACAAATTGTATGTGCATCATCTGCATCCCACCACCACCAGCAGCAGCAGCAGCAGCAGCACCAGCAGCATCACAGAAGTATGCCACAGCACGCAAGGGCAGGATGTCAAAAGGAGCGTGGGGACCTCCTTCTCAAGGCGGACCGTCAGTGTGTTGGCCAAAACTCAGCCCACATACAGACGCACACACACGCACACTCACACACACGCAGTCAAGTTAGGAAGATCCGGAAGAATGAGAGAAGACGCGCGTGTGCTGCTGTGCTGTTGTGCTGTTGTGCTGTGCTGTGCTGAGCTGCCTATCTTTATCGCTGCAAGTGCTGTCTGTGTGTCTCGACCTTCGTTATTTCGTATTTTTTGACTTTCGGTTTGCGGGGAACACCCTTCTTTCGCGCTCGCACGCAGCTGATCCTTGCGTTGGCGCCATCCCGACTCTTCTTGTTCTTGTTCTTGTTCTTCTTCTCATCACTTCGGTGCACCGCGTCCGTCAGCACGAAGGACGATCCGTTCATCTCACTTCCATTCCAATTGAGTCATTCGCCTTTTCTTGACGGAGGAGGTTGGTTGCCGATAAGCTAAGCTGAGTTGTGCGATGGAAGGCGCTCGATGTCTTCGATTCTCGGCAGGCCGAAAAGGGAGTGAGAAGTGAGAGTGTGACCATCGGAAAGGCGCTCTCTCTTTCCAGCAATTTCGGCTTGGCTCTCGCTCGCCCCTTTCCGTGCTTTTGCTGACTCGACGACCTTCTTGCTTCGATTGACTTTTATCCATCGTTCCTTCTTTCGCTCGTCACATCACACAATCGCATACAATCACATCCTCTTAGTGTAGCATGCTGACAAATTCAAGGACATTAGCTTCGATGGCTACCCGGTCAATGTATTGCCGGTGTCCTTGCTTGCTACTCGAAGGTGGGTGGAACGAGATGCCCGAGCCACAACCAACCTTCGAGTGGCGGCGAACCAAAAGAGAAGCATCTTTGAGCGCGTTCAAAGAGCGCGAGACAGACCTTCCCATCGACCAACGCCTTTGCCAGCCGAGAAGCGAAAAAGGGGGCAAAGCAACAGGGGCTGGCTGACAAGGAGTCTCTGTGGTCTGCACGGCAATCAGTAAGTGGTAAACGCGTGGTGTCGCTTCCTCTGTGGTGTCATGTGCTGCTTGTGCTTGCTTCGTGCAGCCAGATCGAGACACACGATTCTGACTCGAAGCGGAATCCCAGTCTCCGGCTTTTTGTTGACCGAGCTGAAGCGACAAAGTGGAGTGACTGCTCAAATGCCTCAGTTGCGCGAGATGAGCTTGACTTGACGCGTTCAGCCATCAACGCGCAGGGCCATGCATCAAGCAGGACTCCATTTTCGGCGCCTCTCGATCTTGCACCGCCCGCCGAGCCAGATAAGAGCCTTTGACTCGGGATCGCTGATTGCAGCTGGCAACCTGGTCTGATCGTCCCTTTGCGCTCTCGACGACTGGATACAGTACTTACCACTTTGTTGGATGAGACCTGGAGTATGACTCCCCCCTTTACGCTTCATCGCCACATCTTCGGCAGCTCAGTGAGACTTACGCCACCTGACCGACAGCTCAAAGATTCCTCAAATAAGCCTGAATATCGACAGTGACTTTGAAGCCTTTGCAGAAGCACAGTCACGTATCATACCACTCAAGATTGAACGATCCTGCCGCCTTCAAGATTGGACGCGGTGGCTATGCGGTGAGTGTGCGGCAGGTCAAAGCAGGAACGGGGCGAAGGACCCGCGTCGAGTCGTTGACGGGATTCTAGACTCAATTCTTCTCTCTTTGCCGATGCGACGATCGATCGACGCGGACCCTGACTTTCTCCTTTTCGGCGCTCCAAAAGGGGTCCAAGTCGAAAATAGACTTTCAGAGCATCGAACAGCCTGTGGCGATGCTCGTACACAAGAGCGATACGAGACGAGCTGACTTCATGTATGAGCCATAAATGCGGAAGACTGTGCCGAGACATCAAAGGAAGTAAAAGGATCTCGTGATCATGATCCTGAGACCAGACAATGGCTGGCTAGTGCGTCATCGTTGCATAGCCATTGAGCTTTAATTTTGACGAAGAAAACAAATTGACGGAAATAGCTTGAGCTCCATGCTCAACAAAGCGGTTGCGATCTCAGCCCGGCCAACACAGCAACCGAGTCTGCCAAGACACCAAGAGTCTCTTGTTCTCCATACTGACAATGCTGAGGAGTGTAAACGTTGAGTTTGATCGAGTGCGAGTACAGGGTACAAGTGCAAGTTGCTATATCGACTGGTCATGAGACCATCCGTTAGCGAAGGAGTCCGGGACAAGCGCGAGGCTGCTTGACGCGATCGGTAAATTGACCGGAACTGCCACTTCATGCAAGATAAGGAAAACTGCAGAGCTTGACAAGCACGACTGCATTGCCGCCACAAAGCTTTCGTACACGATACCCGGCCGGCTGCGACAGTACAGTACACATGTTGGAAATCGTATCGTGTAGCTGGGGCAATCTCACAATTCGATCTTGATAGCAAGCGCCAGTCTCTGCAGAGTTGGGCTCTACTCGACACTACGAAGGTGAGATCGAGGCTACATGTAGTTGGACAATCGCACTTTGCTGGTCCTCGCCTCTTTATTGCAGCTTGTCGTACTCATGAACCGAAAAGTGCTCCCTACTGTGTACGCGCGTGACCAAACATAAGCTCTTGAAGAGCGCTGGAGCGCTACGTCTCCGTAGCTTCATCTGACATCAACAGTCCTGGTTAGCAAAGATGGCCTGCAAAAAGTACTTATTCGCATGCCCTCGCTCATCTTCGCAACGAGGGCTGCTTTTCTGAGCTTCAGACAACGTCAAGGAAGTTCTTCCCCGCAAGTTTTTGAGCCTTTGCCCAATTTCTCAATCTGCAATACTAAGGCCGTTCTTTGACTACACTTCATGGAACAGTGCTGCGCAATTGTTGCAAGTGGGTTGCAAATTAAAGTCCGTATGAAAAAGATACACTTGCGTCTACATATGAGATCATCTTGCTTCGTCTAAAAGAACATCAGTCCGGCGCCTGCCAAAGCGAAGCAGGAAACGAGAACGGAGGAAAGCACAGAGAAGGGCGCACTAACCGAAGCACCGCTTGAGAAAGCGTGGAAGGCAGCCGAGGACGTGCTTGCTGCAGCGCCGCTTGCTTTTGACGAGCCGGTGCCGGCAGTTTGAGCCAAGGTTACTGTCGAAGTCGGGCCGCCAATGCTGAGAGTGCTTTGAGGGCTGACTTGTGCCGTGCTGCTGATTGACATGTCGTTACCGGGCAGACCAGAGGCGAGGATGTTGCCTTTAACGTACTCTGAGAAGTCGGGATAAATGATGTCTTCGGCGTAGGGCTTGGTAATATTGAGACACGCGTTCAAGGGGACGACGTGCTTCCAGGCTGCTTTGACGGCAGGGTATTGCTGAATGCTCATGTTCATGGCGGACGACTCGAGCTCGTGCTCCAAGACGATGATACCGCCAGCGGCGGCCGGAGCCATGGTAGCCATTGCGTTGATGCTCGAATAAGTTTGCTGCAACGAGGCGGTCGGGATGGTTCCATAAGGCGCGATGTTCCAATCATTCGTATCGACGTCCCACATCATCGTACGCAAGCCTAGACTCTGTGCAATTGCACGAATGCGGTCATCGACGTCTCCAAACGGAGGGCGCCAGCACGTAGGAGTGACGCCCATGACATACTTGATGGCCTTCATGGCGTACCAGAGCTCAGCGAAAGCCTGGTTGGTAGTGAGAGCGGTCATATAACGATGCGACCAGGTGTGAACGCAGATGTGGTGTCCGTCGACAATTCCACGCTGCGCCTCGAGCGGCCAATCGATTACGTTGGAGCCGATATACATCAGCGAGGCCTTTTGATTGTTGGCTGCCCACATGTCGTAAAGGGCATTGTGAGTGCAGTTGGGACCGTCGTCGAAAGTGTATCCCCAGGTGTAGGGCTCGTTACAAGTAGTGACATCAGGCAGAAGTCCCGGATGTTTGGGTGTCGTGCAGCCATTGTCCGTCCACCAACAGTCTGGGTCGCTCGCAAGAGGATAGTTGCCATCCAGATCGGCGCCACTGAGGGAAGAAGGCTGTGTGCCGCGTGCTTGAATGTTAGCTGGGACGAGGCCGGAAGCGTTGATGGCCTTGATCACCGACCATGCCTCTGCGTCACTTTCAGAAACATCAGCCAGCTCCCACACCCCTGGGAACTGGTTGACAATTTGTGAGATGATAGGAAGAGTATACGACGTACACTGTTCGTTAGGGTCGGTGAGCTGTGCAGCCGACTTCTCCGTTGTACCATGCTGATTCGTACCGCTTGCCGATCCACTGGAAGAGCTACCAAAGTTACTCGAACTTTGACGCTTCTCAAAAGCCGGAAGGTGGAGTCCGTCTGCAGCCGCAGCACGGCGAACGTTGTTGTGGATCGATTCGTGCAGGTACTCCCTCCTTTCCTGTTCATCTTGGTGGACCGAACGACGATGGTGGATAGGGATGGGGCCGTAGCGTTTTCTGTCGGTAGTTTTGCCTACACGTGCTTCAAGATGGTGGTGAACAGGCATGCCTCGGCCAACGTGCGCGCTGACCTGCTCTTGCACCATCAGTGCCAAGAGCACAACGGCGAGCAAGAGTGTCGTTGTCGTCTTCATCATGATGTCGTAATGGGCGTAGTGGGTACGAGAACGACTTGGATGGAAGTAAGAAAGAGAGCTCCAAAAGTCTTTTGACGTCCGCTCTTTTAAGTATTCTAGATGCTCTCACTCACTTGTTCTCGGATCCTACGCCAGCCCTACTGCAGCACATACGACACCACCTACAGTCGCCAGCACAAAGTCTGTATGGCTACACGAAAACATCGAGCTCGCCAAGAATGCATTGTTGATCCTACTAACCGAAATGCGAGAAGCCGCCGGCTTGCCGTTTTTTTTCGCTGGAAGTCCGGGAACGAAAGGCGCAGCAGAACAATCACCTTTTGTTGTTGACAGCATTGCCCGGTTTCGTCTGAGTGCACCCGGCCAAGACGAATCACACTCATACCGATGTGCCGGGCTCACAGCTCCAGAACGTCATAGTTCTGCACAGCTAGGAGCACCGATGAACCTCGGTTAGACTAGACTGTGCTCAGATGCCTTGCAATTTTCCCACTTGTCAAATACTGCCGTGCCGAAACGTGCCGAAAAAGAAAAAGAATACTTTTATATTTCCTTCTTTTTTTTGGGCGTACATGATGCCGTTCTTTTGTCGATCAGGGGTCGGCTGGCTTTTTTGTTCCTGTCGCTTTCGGCAGTCTACGGAGGGCCGACATCATTGCGAATACTCTCTCTACTTTTCTCAGCCTAGAGCTCGTCGGTGCAGGTGGAATGTCTTGCTCTGCGTATGCCGGCGATTATACCGAGGTCTAGCATGCATCAGGTGTCTTCGTTCAGAAGAAGGGCTTCACGTAGAAAATCTCGGTGTTTACCGAGCTTCTTTGCTTGCTTGACTCCGCATCACTTGCCGTCAGCTCGTACCTCCCATTTTCTAGCATTGCAAGGAGCTTCTTTCGCTCGCACTGTCCTCCTTGACACCAAAGCCTCGGGCTCTTTTGACATGACCGAACCAAAGTCTCGGCAATCTCTGTGACCCCGAATTCTCCGGAGCAGACTGTTGGTATTACAAAACTGTGCCAAGAAATCGGCCATCGCCAAAACAGACAAGCGGTCTGCAAGGCAGCGAGAAGTGGGACGTCGTGTGAGAACGAGTTCAATTATGTAGCAGGTAAGAAGCGAAAGATAGCAACAATGCTTCGCGTGCAGAGTCGAGTGCCTGGAGGAGGCCCAAAACCCCCGCTAGCGGTGAGCAAAGTTGGTTTAAGTCGACCTATCCGCAAACTGCGGTTCGCCAGGATTCATACAAGACGTTCTGGGCAGATGAAAAAGCAAGGAAAGACGAACAAGATCAGTAAACAATCTTTGGTGGCAGACAGTGCTGTCGCTTGTGAACCGGCTCGTCGCACTGCTCATTGTACTCTCAGGGCTGTAAATTCGCTCATGGATGTTTCGACAGAAATGCAAAACGGACGGGAAATGAAGGTGTGGCTTCGCGATGCGGGGTAAGCTCTTTGCAACTACCATGACACAGTCAAGCTTCCTATGAATGCTTCTTCCTCTCTTTTCGCACGTCTGCTCTAAGTGACATGAGCCGCGCTCGTCTTCAAGTCGTGTTCCAGTCATGTGTGAATGCTAATCTCGTGTGCTCGAGTCTGACGACATATAGGCATTGAATGAGCATATGTATGAAAGCGGAACAGCATTGCAGGTTTTCAACAGCTCGCAACTAGGCCAAAGTCTAACAGCTTCCAGAAAGACGCGTGACTCTCGCACGAAATTCCTCTTCTTTCTGTGACTTTGCAGAGGAAAGTGACACGCAGCCAAGCCTAAACGATCTCAAAAGAAACACACACACGCTGGTGTGGAAAACGTGATTTTAGAGAAATGATGTTGATCTCTCAAAAACTTCTTCTTGAACAGATCACACTACCGAGCAGCAGTTGCGTGTCACATTGCGGCTTCTTTGTGATTCATACACTTACACATACATTGGCTACTCCACCACATTTTGCCGCACCCCCATCAACCTCTACATCAAGATCAGCTTCTATCTTTGCCAGTCTACAGCTTGATCGACAATCATACGCATTGCCGCTGTCTCGACCATTACAAGCAGCTTTACTGAATACTTGGTCAACAACATCGGCGTGGGCATCACCAGCTCCACTTGAATAGTAACAACAGTCACACAGTCGGCTTCACCGACCAGCGGACTCAGCATCGGTCCACTTATCTTTGTATTCCCTTCATCGCCTCAGCAGACAATAGCGCAGCCAATGTCGGCATAGCTTCGATCACTTGCATCTCACTTCCGACAGCTCAGCGCACTCTTCGAGCATCCTCGCTCATCTCAGGAACCGTGCGCCCGATCAGAGGAGAGACCGCTTCTCACGGGCGAGGCGCAGTACCGGATTCAGCCTCATCATATAGATATACAACATGGAGGAACAGCTCATCCAAGCGGTCGAGATCGCCTCCAACCCGCTCGCCAACGTCGGTCCCGAAGTCACCTCCCAAGCTCTCCAATTCCTCGAACATCTCAAGACCATCACCCACGAGAGCTGGAGTGTAGGATGGAGCGTATGGTCAGCTCGCAATGCAGAGGACAACGGCCCAAGATACAGTCAGAATGCGCGAATGTTCGGTCTTATGCTCGTTGACGACTTCCTGGAAAATCGCATCTCCATGTCTAGCGATCCAGCAGGTGCCGTAGCATCTCTCCAACAGTCCGCCGTCGAGTACATTCAGAAGGAGTATGTTGCTGGCTCTGGTGATGGAGCAGTCCCTTACATCAAGAACAAGTTCGCCCAAGTGCTAGCCGTCTTGCTCCTCCAGACTTACAACCTACCTCCACCCTACACATTGCTGCCCACCTTACTCTCGATGTTCCGAGCTCACCCTGCTACCTCACCATCCCAAGCATCAACGTCGCAGCGTCCACTCAACCCATTCACCGCCGATTTGGTCTTGCGTGTGCTTCACGATCTTTCCGTCACACTCGGTTCTGACGTAACATTGCGAGCCGTCCGATCCAAGGAGCGATTGCAGCGTGATGCTGTCATCAGGGACGAAGTTCGAGCCAATCACGCTTCCAACATTGCAGATTCCGTCTGGCGTGTCGTAGAGGAAGGCTTCAACCGTGTCAACCTTGGAGAGCAGGCTACTGATGCCACTTCCGCCGGCGTTCGCACCATGACCTACGCCAATGCGGTTGATCTCACCGCCGCAGCAACAAAGGTTGTCGAGGATTACGTCTCATGGATCGATATCACACTGGTCGTCACCAATCAGACAGTCCCATTGCTGTTCAATGTCTTGCACCATCCCATCCCGAAACTCCGCACAGCCGCAGCAGACGCACTGCACGGTATCATCAGCAAGGGAATGAAGCCAGCTGACAAGCTCGGCCTCGCACAGGCTCTCAACCTGCCGGAAGTCATCACTCCTCTCGAGTCGCGGACACGTACGGGCCAGAACGCTGAAAATGGAGCAGCGCAGAGCGATAGGAGTGACTCCAACATTGAGTTCAGGGAACATTTGGCGCACCTGACCAATGGACTGGTGCTGGAAATGTGCAAGATTTTGGAAGAGGGCGCAGCAGAAGAATCGACAAAGATCGCAGCCGAAGAGCTTTTGAACTCAATCTTGCCTCTGGTTCTCGCCTTCCTATCAGACGAGTACGACGACGCATCAGAGCAAATGTTCACCGGTGTCAACATGATCCTCGGCATGTACAAAAAGGCGCGCAGACGTGGCGCAGAGCTGACAGGTGCTCGAGCCGAGTTCCTTGCCAATCTGATCGGCGTTGCAATCCAAAAGATGAAGTTTGACGACGAAGCTGAGTGGCCGGCAAGCAGCTTCGGAGCAGGTGAAGAGGATGACGACGAAGAGGACGAAGATGATGCTAAATTTTTGGATATGCGACGCAACCTGCAGGTCATCGTTGGTGGCATCGCCGCTATCGACGACAAGCTCTTCTCGAGCAGCGTCGCTCAGCTCGTACTGTCCACGTTCGCTTCGTTTGAAGCTAGCGCTGCAGGCACAGGACCCCAGCTATCTTGGCAGCAGATCGAGCTTGCACTCTATGTCATCCTCTTCTACGGCGACGTCATGACGACAGCCACCGCGGCACCCAAGGTCGGACTCTCCCCAGCTACGTTCGTCCAGAGCACAGAACCTGGTTCCAAGGGTCGAGCTCCCAAGCTCGGCAACGATGCACTCGCTGCTTTGCCGCTTAGCAACCTGGGCGAGATGGTGCAGAAGCTCGTGCTTTCCAACGTTTCGTCGTTCCCACACCCAGCAGTGCAGCTTCAGTTCTTCGAATGCTTGGTCCGCTACTCGAATTTCTTTGCCGCCCGAAGTGGCTGCGTATCGGATGCGCTGCCAGCCTTTTTGGATTGGCGTGGAGTTCATCACGAGAAGCTCGGTGTCCGCAAGCGTGTCAACTACTTGCTGTACCGCTTCGTTCGTGATCTACGAGCGGTTGCCGGTGTGCCGTCCGACTACGTGCAACAGCTCCTACAGGGTTTGCAAGATTTGCTGGTCGTACGCGCAGAGCTGCCAGAGGTGTCGCCAGACGAGGATCCGTTGGTCAAGGCCACGGCACCTGCAGGTCAATTTGACAGTCAGCTCTACCTCTTCGAGACGAGCGGCATGCTTCTCTCGCTGCTCAACAATGCACCCAATGACCAAGTCGCGCTTCTCAAAGCCATCTCGGAACCTCTCAGCGAGCAGATGCGACAAGCCGTACAGGCCTTCCAGCGCAACCCTTCCGATCTCACTTCGGTTTTGCAGGTGCATCACCTTATGCTCGCGCTCAGCAGTCTGTCGAAGGGCTTCCCCGATGTCAATCCGAACAGCTCTCAACCTGAGCCGCAGTGGGTGGGTGTCTTCAAGACCATCACAGAGCAGGTGCTCGTCAGCATCAGCTCGATGAATCAGTTTTCGGTTGTACGTGAAGCTGCACGTGGTGCCTTTGCTCGCATGGTATCCACATGTGGTAAAGCTGTGTTGCCCTACATTCCTGGTCTCATCGATGCGCTGTTGAGCGAAGTCACTTCGCAAGAGTTGGTTGATTTCGTCAACTTCCTCTCGCTTGTCGTCAACAAGTACAAGGATGATGTCAAGTCGATCGTCGACCAGCTGTTCCTGATCTTGGTGGAGCGCATCTTCTTTTTCCTCAACCAGAGCGTCACGGGTACAGACGATGCAGTGCAAAAGTCGGAGCTGCAAAAGGCGTACATGAACTTGCTTTCATCCATGGTGCAGTCAGGAATGGAGGGTGTCTTTATCTCGGACAAGAACGCCGCTCAGCTCGAGACCGTTTTGCAGAGTGTCGTCTTCTATTCGACCAACTCGGACACGGCATGCCAGCGAACCGCCTTTGCCATCTTGCACCGTCTGGTGAGTGCATGGGCAGGATCAAACAGCGATGCGGCCAACGGGACTGCATCGACGGCATTACCAGGTTTCGAAAGGTTTATCTACGAGACGCTCATTGGGCTCATCTTTGAAGCACCCGCCAAAGAAGGATTTGAATTCAGAGATGCTCAAGCTCAGATCGTTCTTGGAGAGATCGCAACTTTGGCAAAGACGATTTACTTGAAGCGAGGGGACGAAATGATCAACTACCTGTTGCAAGTCTACTTCCCAGGCATCAATTGCCCACCCGAGTTGGCTCAGGAATTCGCCCAGAATCTCAAGGTCTTTGATGCCAAGCCGTTCAAGAAGTACTTGGAGGCGTTCATTGTCAAGTCTCGTGGAGGTTGAGGAACGACATTTCATGAAGGAAGGGAAGAAGGAAGAAGGAAGGAGAGCATCGTCTGTTGCATCGCTGGATCTAGAAACTCTCACAAAAAGCATATTGTATCATCCCTCATCTACCATCCACACATCACAACAAAGCAAAATCACAAAACAGCATTATCGCATCACACCATCCATCAGACGAAGCTCTGCAAAGGTGTTGACTTGGAACCATCGATTGCGTTATTGACTGCCACATTTGACTATTTGAGTTGTTGGACGGGAAAAGTTTACTGCTTAAGACCGATGACCTCGCCATCCTCGACCTCGAGGCTGTCGAAGAGCTTGATGGCCTCGTAGGCGGCTTTTTGACCACTACCGATCATACCACCGAACGAAGCGCCCATTCGGGGGTGACCATCGTGCTCGGAGAGCTCCATACCACTGACAATGAGACCGGGGAAAACTTCGCGGGTGTTGTTGACGATCAAGCCTGTCGTTGCAGCGATAGGATTAGAAGTGATTTTGAGATGTTGGAAAATTGAGGTAGAGAAAATCGTCAGTAAAATGTATACGAAGGATGTAGCAGAAGCTAAGTATGTGAAAGTGGGAACTTACCCTCGGACTTGTTCATGTCCATGGGGCGCATGTCACCGAGCTTGATGAGACCGGCCGACGAAAGACGCTTAACGGAGAAGGCACCGAAGGGGCCATCGTGACCGCAGGCACCGATGACGACGGGAGCGGTGATGGCTAGCGACGCGACAGAAAAAGAAATGGCCACAGGAAAACGAAGGTCAGTAAAAGCTGTTTTGTTTGCTTCGAGTCGCACCAAACCGATGCGAATGATGGGTTTTGCAACTTACTCTGAGGGTCCATGCAAGACTGCAAGCCGTGCGCCATGGTGACGAGGGTCCAGTTGGTCACTACACCATTGACACGTTGAGCGCCACTCTGGTCCTTCTTGATGATCAAATCCTCGCAACAAGTGGCGTTGAACAACTTGACGTTGGGCATGACGAGCAACTTGCTCATCAGCGTACTGGTGAAAAGAGCTGCATGCTTGACGACCACATAACTTCCCTCGTCCTCAAAAGGCACACCGATCTCCACCAGCAAGTTGTGAGCAGGCTTACGAATCACCATTCCGCTCATGAGCTGGCCTCCCAACCAAGCGCCTCCACCGGGAGCCACCGAAGCTTCCAAGATCGTGATCCTAAGATCAGGCCTCGCTTTAGCAAGAGTGTAGGCGCAAGTGAGACCAGCAGAACCAGCGCCGATCACGACGACATCGGAAACGGCCGAATCCATCATATCGCCCATGTAACGGGCTGTCATAGCACGCGAGGTGTGCGATTCTTTGATCTCTGCAAATCGATAGTTGCCTTCAAAGTCCTCGATGGGTTCGGCACCGGCTTTGATGGGCACAAAGGATTCATAACGGGAAGTGGCGGGGACAAAATTGCCCTTGCTAACAGCAGCGACGGATTTGGCTTGGAAGGTGCCAACGGTAGGGCCGGAAGCGGCGGGGTTGACGAAGGATGCTGTGGGAGGAGTCATTTTGAGGTAAATCTTGGTGAGTCGAGAGGGGGAAGGGTGGCAAAGAGATGATAGTTTGCTAATGAGAACGAGCGATAGAGGGGAAGGGGGAGGATTATATAGTATCCACGTGGGTAGAGGAGGTGGCGGCTATCAGGAAGAGGGTCTTGTGGCACGGACCAAAAGTGTGACTCAAGGCGACGATTATCAGGTGTCTTTCGGCAGAGCGGGCCGCGATCCCACACATAGCATAGAATTGATCCTGAAGAGACTGGCTTCTGAGCAGCATCTGATGCAAGTCAGATGAAGAGCTTGAGGGACAGCAAGGCAGTCAAATACAAGAAGACATCGAGCCCCACCATTCCTGACAAGATGGCACGGTCCAACGACATCGATGCTCGGTCCATTCTTCGGCATTCCCTTCTCTCCTTCAACGCCCACATGACAATATTCCCATCCGCCAAAAGCATTCTCAAGGTTTGGCCTTGGTTGTCGAAAGAGTAGATGCGCGCAAGATCATGTTCCCGCCATCCAAGCTTTTCCACATCTTGCCGTTCTAGTGTTTGGTTGTGGTACGCACTTCTCGACAGCCAGCACACACGGGCCACTCTGCTCTCTGCACTCGGATGTAGCTAGTGCAGCCATGTCGAGTCAGAGGCATTTGCAGCGTTTCTCAACAGCTTAGGTGAGGGTTGAATGAAAGGCTCCGGTCCGTGTTTTTTTAAGGAGGAGCGCTACGAGACAGGGCAGCAATTTTCTTAGGTTTAAAGAAAAAAATGATGAACTAGATTGAACAATAGTGGGAAAGGGTTCAAAGCTCTGTTGGACAGCCGTCAGGCAAAGTGGGTTTTATCACGTATTGCCTCACGTTTCTTCTCAAAAAGGGTGCATCGACGAGGTCGACTGTCTTGATTCTGATGCAATCTCTGTCGCAGTACGGCAGAGCGGAGACATCCGTCCAATGCATGAAAGGAGGCGAACAAAGCCAAAAAAGGGTGCAACGGTAACCATCAGGGCCCACGTTTTTCTCCCTCTCGCTTTCTCTATCACTTTTGAGTTTGACGCGCAGGTTGCTAAAGGTCGCTGGGAACTAAAGCATGACACCCGACACTAGAGGTACGGTAAGCGACGAGTAACTTACCAAAAGACAGCAACAGACGAGCTGCAGACCACGATCGAAGTTTAGGAGCGGAACGAGAAGACCGTGAGAAGATGAAGGAGGGCGTTTGGAGATGGTGTAAGTGAGAACATGGTCCATGCGCGCGTTGAAATGCCACCATCTCGTCTCAAGAACTCGGCTGCATCGGTCGGGGTTGCCGTTCATCTTCTCTTCTGATCTTCTCGAATGCGAAGAATCGAGAATACTTTCTCTTTCCCCCCGCCGGCAAGAACGCAGTCTTCTATATCAGATACTGATAAGCGATTTTTTTATTCATGAGTTTATTTTCGTCTTGGAGAGACTTCACCGTCGACCGCTCAACTTTGTCCAAGAGAGGTCAACACAAAACCCACCACACCCTTGCTGCTCTCCTTGCGAAAGAGCGGACATGAAAGGACTTCGGACTATGCGGAGAAGCAATCCCTGACCCATTGACCACCGAGCCAACACCATAGTCACAGAACAGAGTGTGGGTTTCTCGGGGCGAGATCAATCGCATCCTCTTCCCACTCTCGGCAGCATTCATGCGAAGGATTTGGCATGCAACGTTTTTTTTTTCTTTAAGACTGATGAGTCGACCGTCCGTGCGCACGCGACTGTTTGCCCTCCTCATCCAACCTTGACGACGGGGGGAAGCCATACGAATTTCAACATTCTCTCATCGTGTGTTGCCATGCTCAGACATAGTGTAGGCTCGATGCTGCGGTCGAAAGCAAGAAAGAGAATCAAGGAAGAGGCCACCGAGAGATGGCGGATGGCCGTCGCATGCACTTCGAGTTTTAGTCGCAACGTGGTATTAGCCAGACTGTGGAACAATGGGCGGCAAAAGGAGGGCATAGGATATGCAAGGTTTTGGCGGTAACGCTTAGACCATTTCGAAATTCAGATGCTTTTCTGATGAAAAATGTGAGATTGAGTAGCTGACAGAGCCGGTGTCCTGGACACAGATCGCCCGATGAAGTTGTAGCGAATTTTGGATGATCGTGACGATATTCTCAGAAATGTCGGCCGTCAAGCAAATTACAGTTCTTCCCCAGCGTGTCACGTGTGGCCAACATTCGCCGCTTTAGAAATCAGAGAGGGAGGAGCCAGGATGCTCGACTCGCAGCTCTGAGCCTGCAGCACACGCAGCACTGAGCTTTGAACTCCACAGGAGAGTCAGAGTCGGAGCCGTAGAGCCAAAATCGAAACTCACCGGGCGAGTAAGGTGGGAAACGGCTCAGCAGGTCGAGCAAGCAAGCGTGTGCCAAGCAGGCTTGAGATAGAGAGGCTGGCAGAGTGAGCGTTGAGTGTACATTCGAGGTTGGCTCGCTCGTCACTGTCAACCTTCTTCCACGCCATCAAGAAAAGGTAAGTTGATCATGACGGCGCATTGAAGCATAGCATCGCGACACTGTACATCCGTATCTTCATTCTACTCTACGACATTGGCACGACACGCATCGCACATCTGTAAGGAGCAACTTTGACGATCGGTACGATACAATTTGGTGGAGACAGCAGTGGAGGGTATCGATCATGACGGAGACACACAACGACACGTAGAAGCATTGCACGCATGCTGGACAGATACACCAAGATGTCAGAGATGGAGGGATCACGGCACCTACTCCACATCAGTGTTGGTTATGATTGTCGATAGGTGGGTCAAGGAGATGGGTCGTTGATGGCGAGAAGGTATCGATAACAACAAATGGCCTGCGAAAGGCCTTGGAATTGTACCGATCAAATGATCGCTTCATCGGCAGAGAGAAGCTCCAAATTTCACGACGTCGGCCATCACATCGCCCATCGACATTGGACCCGTGACGACGACCGACGTTGACAGCAGACTCAGCCGCATCCAACATACTACCTCCGTCGACAACAGTACCAGCAAATGCTAGATGGATCAACGACCAAGGAAGATCAAGGATCGAAGAAGTGGATTTGCGGTTCCGATGCATAGCCTCAGTAGCCAAGCCAAAGTTGGCCGAAAAAGATAAGAACTCCCGGCGTCTGACACGTCCCTTTTTGCATTTTATGTCTTGTTCACTCACTTCCAACCCACCCTTCAGCATATAATCCGACACAATGGCCCGTCACACCATCGCCCCTAACGTGGCCCGTCAGGGTCGCACCAAGAACTTCCAGAAGAAGGGAGGTTACAAGTTCATGGAGCGCCAGGGCGCTGCCAAGCAGGAGCAGGAGACTCCCGCTCACAAGGAGAAGGAGGTCAAGGGTGCCAAGAACGGTGGCAAGCGTCTCGTCCCCACCCAGAAGGCTGCCCGCTTCTACCCCGCCGAGGAGACCCGTGTCCCCAAGGCCAACCGCAAGGTCAACAAGCCCACCAAGCTCAAGTCGACCATCACCCCCGGTACCGTCCTCATCCTCCTTGCTGGTCGTTTCCGTGGCAAGCGCGTCGTATTCCTGAAGCAGCTCGACTCCGGTCTTCTTCTCGTCACTGGTCCTTTCAAGGTCAACGGTGTCCCCATCCGACGTGTCAACCAGGCCTACGTTATCGCCACCTCGACCAAGATCGACATCGCTGACGTCAAGGTTGACGAGAAGATCAATGACACTTACTTCAAGAAGGAGAAGTCCGCCAAGGTCAATGCCGAGAAGAGCTTCTTCGCTGACCCCGCCAACAAGCAGGCTCACCCCGAATCCAAGGTGGCCGACCAGAAGAACCTCGACAAGGCCGTCATCGCCGCCGTCAAGAAGGCTGGTCCCACCATGGCCAAGTACCTTGCCGCCACTTTCTCGCTCTCCAAGGGTGAGAAGCCCCACGCTCTCAAGTTCTAAATGGTGTTTGCCCCCAACTCTAGCAATTTGATCAGCGATACCCACCCGGCATAGACGTTTCATCAAAGTGTTGAGGAACAAGGAAGAAGGACGATTTTGTAGCACAGACTTGGGTCTGGTCGAATGTTGCAATCCCGTTCTCTTTCTTTGATTCTCTTCCGGTCTCTTTTCGGCGCACACTCGACGTTTTCCATGCCAACGACCTCTTTCCTACCGCCTTCTATCACATTTTTCTTGCTCTCTTCGCATTTACTTTCGTCTCGATTGCTCGCTTCCGGATCAATCGTTTTCCCTTTCGACCAGACCCAAAAAGGCCCCCCGTGGCCCCATCTCCCCCTTTTCCCCACATCTCAAATCCCTTTTGAAGCCAAGAAAAGGCGAAAAAGGATTTTGTAACTCATACACACATTCCAAGGCGTTTCATAAACAAAGAAAGCCGAAATACTAAACCCACACACATCAGTGCATTTTCCCGTTCCCTTTTGGTCCGCCGTCTGTGCTTGGAACTTTTTGTGTGACTGACGTGGGAGTGTAAGCTCGTATTGTGAGCGTTGTTCGCCTTACAGGTTGGGGACGTGAGAAGCTCACACCAGAGTCAGCGGAGCGTCGGGGGGAAGCACGTCCACAGCCAAGTCTCTCTCTTCTTCAAAGTCAGTTCCCGCGTTCATATATCACATTGCAACACTCCCAAGCACGACCAGGATAGGGAAAAAAATGGCAAGACTAGAGAGACAATTACGGTGGATGAAGAAGAATCTCTTCTATGATCTAGGCTGGTAAAGTATCTGCTTGTCATCCCTCAGATTGTCCTTGGCGTCCTTTGCGCCTAGTTTCGCCAACTCTCGCAGACGGAGGGTACGAAGGTTTCGCATTCGGACGAAGCGCGATTCGGCTTGTTTTCTTCTGGGTGATTTGTCGGCTGGTTTTCCAGTGGCTGTGGCGAGGATGTCGTCTGGCACCACGGCTGCAGTCGCAGCAGTAGCAGTGGTGTTGGTAGTCGTGGTGGAGTCGGTGTTCTTCTCCTGCTTCTTCTTGGCAGCGTTTTCGGCAGAAACTTGGCCGGGGGCAAGCGGCATTCCAGCAGCGATCCCTGATTTTCTCTCTTGCAAGAACCGCTCGAGTGCCGCTGGGTTCTTACTCAACTCCTCCGTTCGGTAGGCTTCGCGTTCGTTGAGCGCCTCCACGTTGGGTAGGATCAACGAGTTGAGTGAGGATTGTTGTTGACGAACGCGGTCAAGGTTGGAACGGATTTTGGCCTCGGTAAGATCTGGACGCGGCGAGATGGAGTAATCGATTTCCCAACGGACGGGGGGCAGGGAGGATCGCATGCGACGTTCAATTTCGTCATCGTTGGTAGGGTCGATTCGTCGACCAGGGAGGAAGGAAAAGTCGACGGGGCCAAGCATGAGGCCTCCATCGAGGTATCGATCGACGGTGAGGTCGAGTTGGACAATGTTCCTCTTACCGCCACCGTTGTTCTTGGCCGATTCGGATTCGGTCTGGCTTTTCCCGTCAGCATTGGCAGCAAGAGAGGCCGAAGACTCCGCAGGTTCGACATACACCGTCATCCCAGCCTCGCTCTTCTCCTTTGTCTCGATGGTCATCTTCAACGTTTCCCGAGGGAACATGCTCGTTGCCGCTTCCAACACCGCTTCCATCATTCCCAAACTCAACTTGAACGCCTGATCCGCCATCTCTTGACTTCCAAACAACCTCTCGTTCATCTCCTCGACCGGAATGTACTGGAATCCAAAGATCGTACTGGTTGTATGATAGGCAACAAAGATGCCATCCATATGACCGATACGAGCTTGGAAGTTGTACTTCAAGAAAGCAGCTCGAATCATGTCAAAGTACTCCCTCTCGAAGCTTTCCAACACGCCGGTTGCTCGGCGGATCTGGTAGCCCGATCCCTCGACGTAGTTGGCTCGGTCGTTGCGGATGCCGATGGAAGCACGTGTCTTGAGGTCAAAAGTCTTGCGTGGGAGACGGTCATCGTGACAGTCGAGCTGAGAACGCATCATCATCTTGTCCGTGCATGCATAGTGGTATGCTTCCGGCTTGGTCTTTTCCTCCTCGGTAAGCTTCCACGAGTTGATACGCATGTACTTGGCATACTCTTCCGGTGTCGCTGTCAGCATCTTCTCCATCGATTTGCCTAGAGAGGTGAGGACGTAGTTGCTGTTCTCTGCTTCGCCTGCCGCTGTCTTATCTGCATCAATGGCATAATATCCATCTTTGTAGTTCAACAGGATGGACGCAGGAAGCTTGGCTCCGACGCTGAATCCACTCGGAAGGCCAGAAAAGGGCGCGGAGAAACCGGTGACATCCGGGTTACGCCAGCCTGAGATGAGGAAGTAGCATTGACTGAGCAGCGAAGTCATGGAACTTGTACTGCCGCAGTACTTCTTGGCATGCTTTTGCGTGAGTGTTGCCAACTCGGGATCTTTGCTCGAAGTGATATAGGGTGGAAGTGCAGCATAGTCGAACAGATCCACGTCAAGGATGTCTTTGATGCGTGGGTCAAAATTGTAAATCCCCGAACGAGGGTCTCGCAACCAGTAGATGCCCGGGTTGAAGAGGACCCGATCGAGTCCGTGTGCAAGTTTCGCAACTTCCATCTCTCGAAGGGGAGTCACCTTGTCTACCGGGACGCCGTTGGCCGAGACGCAGCCAGTGATGGACTCGCGATATCGTTTTTGTTCATCTGCAAACGGTCCGCTATACTCGAAATTGCTGATGGTCTTGCCTTTGCCGTCCCTCCATCGCAAGCTGGCTTCAGCAAGAAGATCGTTGCCAAACACGAGCCTTGTCTTGGGCTCATCAGAGCGTTTGTCGTTGTGCCTCGACGAAGTGGAGGAGGACCCGCTTGATGAAGCCGACCAAGTCTCTTCGGCTGATGCTGGTGGGGCAGCCTTTGACGCCGGCGGCGAGAGACGATCCGGACCCCATGCATCTTCGAGCTGTTTCGATGCGCCATTCTTGCGTGAGAGCTCTAGGTTCTTGAGTCGTTGCGAAATGTTGAATGCTTTGGTCTGCAAAGTATCCAGCATTTCTTCTAGCGTGTGGAGTTCTTTGAGAAGTGAGTTGGACTGCAACGAAGCGGACTGCGCTTTGCTTTGGCCGTTTTGGTTGTCGTGCGTGGCCTCTTTCGCCTTGCCCTTGCCTTCGCTGGCGATGAACTTGGAAGAAGTGTTGATGTTGGCATTTTTGCTGTTGGCGTGTCTAAGTGCTTGTAGGGCAACTTTGCGTTGGCTGGCCCCCGATCCTCGTCTAAGCCCCGCTGGCTTTGCAGATGAGCTTTGCGCAGGTTGACTCGATGATCCGGGGTTTGTCGTGCTGGAAACTTTCGAAATGGTTTGTGGTGATGATGCTGCCGTTTGTGTTGAGGGTTTTGAACCTCGCCATTGCTTTCGCAACCTCTTTGACAGAGAAGCCGAACTTTGACTTGTTGAAAACGCTCTTGACAGCTGCAGACTGGACCGTGCCAGTCCTCTCGCTGAGTGTCCGCTCATCTTATAAGCCAAGCGATGAGGTGGGTGAGCTTGACGGCAGTATGTATGAAGAAGAACAAGACAGGACGAAGTATCGTCGCGAGAGTTGCTTGCTCAGTCACAAGACTTGGCCTGTGTCGAGTGACGAGGGTGGAGGTTGCATAACTGTCACGGCAGAAAAAACTAAGAAGAAGAAAAGCGCACAAAAGAGAGATTTTGGCAAAAAATGACAGCAGAAAAGCAGCATAAAAATCCTATTCTCGGAACACGGGAAACCCTTGACAAATTTGCCGCCGCCGCCTTGGCAACTTTCTTCTTTTCCGTTTTTGGGCCTATTGCTCAACCCCGCATCGCTTGCTCTCTATCATCTACTTACACTTTTGCATCCGCACATTCGCAGAACGAGATGAGCGCAAGTGCAACGAAGAGCAATAAGCTCGAACCGCAAAGCAAACGCAAAGTCAACACAGCAGCGCAGCACGACGATGGGCAGGACGCAGCAGAGGCAAAAGCTGCTCGACTAGCACAGCTCGAGGCATTCGGCAATGCTTTCATGTCCTCGTTTGACTTGCCCGAAGCGAGCTGTTCCGCACTCTCGAATGGAGCGGAAACAAGCAGTGCGAAAAAGAAGCTCTCGAGCAAGAAGCGCAAACGTCTTGCGGAAGAACAAGCTGTCAGCAACGCTGTTGACGAGCAGGAAGCCCCGGCGAGAGAGAAGGACGAGATGGACCTTTTGTTCGGTTCGACGAAAGCATCAGCTACGAACGTTGGATCAGAGTCGGCCTCGGGCTCCAAGCTCATAAAGAAGAAAGCACCAAAGTCGAGGGTCGTCGAAACGGTTGTCTACGGCGGAGAAAATCGCCCAGATGCAGATGAGTTGAAGGATGCCAAGAAAGGTTGGAAGGCTTTCATGTCTTCCAAGATCGACAAGATTGCTACTGAGGATCAAGCATCTGCTACCAAGCTTACAACAGCGGAGGAAGAAGAGGAAAAGCAGCTCGTTGCGAATGATCGACTTCTTTCGGAACTGCTTTCGACTACACTTTTTGCACCTGGTACGGGCAATACCTCTAAAGGCAAATCGAACCTCTCTTCGAACGACACAATAGCGCGTATCATGGAGCTCTCAGCGACAGACGCACAACGCAAAGGACAAGCGATTGGAAGAGGATGGGGAGAGAACGAGCTGAAACGGCAACAATTGTCGAAAGCTCCAGCTGCCATCAGGCAGGGGATGAGGAAGGCAGCAGGTGAGCGTAGAGATAAGGAGCGAGAGAAGGCCAAGGAATTAGGTACATGGCATCCATCGTTGAAGGGAGGATTCGCCAACCAGGCAACGGCGACCGAGATGGGAATGAAGAAGGATACGAGGAAGAGGCAGCGTGGTATCGGAATGGGAATTGGAAAGTTCCAAGGTGGTGCGCTCAAGCTTTCGGCCTCGGAGATCTCGAAGGTCAATGCCAAGGGAAGGTCGTCTTCTTCGTCTGGATCGAAGCGAGGCAAGCCGCCACGAAAGTGATGCGTTGTGCCAAGATAGTTCAAAGCAACATTGTTCGACTCACATATACAGTAGAGCGTTGTCGGTGTAGAGTCGGCGATCTGACATCTGAACGCTGCCAAGAGGTACTTGAACTGATACGCAAGTGGTGCAGTTGACGAACGTCTGCGCTCACCAGTGTACATTACACACGTCGACCACCCCAAAGCCACTGGATCATCCGCTTATCAATCCTGCTTCAAGCCTCCTACACGGACTAAACAATTGGTGCGATGCCAAAGTGGTAGGTCCAATCATCAGCGCTTTCGGCGATGGCTGTTGGCGCGATCGGTGGCTTTGACGCATTGTTGATCGCGCTCGCAGAGGTGTATGGAACGACTTCGTGCGCACATCAATCCATCCGTTGGAAGCTCTTTTGGTCCTATGAGGCATCGTAAGACAGCAATCTCTCCCGATCGTAGCAGTATCGGCAATGCTGAGAAGTGAAAGGATCAAGGATGCTAAAAGTCGGAGGCATTCCGATGTTTCATTCCATTCGACGCTTTGCCTTACCGCTGCATCCATCCAACCATGCATTTAGTCGTCCGTGGGCAGGGTCCAACGTGCGTGTAGCAACTATTTGGGAGCTGATGTGAGGCCAGACACATGTTTCCTGTTTCGCTCAAGTAGACATGCAAAGAGTCGTCATATTGCACCTCTCATTGCCATCTCGCGCACAAGCGAGAGAAGGATGCGGCTAAGCGGAGCGAAACGCAGGGATCACAGAGAGGCAGAGACAGAAACGAAAGTGTCGCCGGTGAGCAATTCGACGGAAGTTGAACTCCGATCATCAAGGAGCGCAGCCGGCAAAGGAAGACCTGCCCATCATCTCGAAGTTTTGTGATCATGTGTGATCCTAGACAGTTTGAGCCTGTTGATCCTTTCTACTCAAAAAATACACGGAAATGGAAGTGAAAAGCGCGCTTGCCGTGGCTCTCAACCAAAAAACAAAAAGAAAAAATATCGGAAATGAGACATGTGGACCCTCGCAACTTTTGTCTCTCA
Organism: Pseudozyma tsukubaensis; assembly: GCA_001736125.1. Classification (NCBI taxonomy): domain Eukaryota; kingdom Fungi; phylum Basidiomycota; class Ustilaginomycetes; order Ustilaginales; family Ustilaginaceae; genus Pseudozyma; species Pseudozyma tsukubaensis. Next base: position 59,423 of record MAIP01000066.1, on the reverse strand, counting down.
GTCAGATACCGTGTCAGCCCTTTGTAATGTAGATACTAGAATGATGATATCTGAGGATCGCAAAGGTAGCAAGCAACCACGGGACTGTCGCATCAAAGTCTCGACGCCTTTGTGAGGCTCTCCATTTTGCAGACTTTTCCATTTTTTTCGTGTAGAAGATGCTTTTGTCTCCGTCATCAGGCCTGTTGTGCAAGAATTCCACACCATCTTTGTCATCTCCGTGCAAGAAGGCAACTCGATGCGGCCTTGCCTTGCCTTCGGCGACTTCGGGGGCCGAAGACAGGTTGATGTACATGAGTGCGAGATCGGCATTGTGTTCCAGATTTCAACCAAGTGGCTTGACATGCTTTCGACACCATCACAACAATATCCAGAGGTGCTATCGTCATCGCCAACGGAGGAAGAGGAATAAATTTCATGCTGGTTGAATGAACACGCCATTCCATGTTATGTTTGCTAAACACGCCATTCCATGTTATGTTTGCTAAAAAGGTTCGAAGAGCAAGATCGGTTTGCAGGCCGTGCAGGGTGCGATGCGAGCGCCGCTTTTTCTTTTTTGTTGCCTCTCTCACGGAATCTCATCTCATATTGTGCGTGGCTCGATCCTCATGCGATGCAGCCTGGTGCCGCGGGGCCGTTGGTCTGCTAAATTTCATTTTCGTGCATTTGGAGCGTCTCGCACCCACACACTCGCCGGTCAAATTCATTTTGAACCCACACACCGCGTTGACCATGTCGACGCCTCTCCTCTTGTAAGTATCATGGCGTAGTGCTCGGGAGCTTCATGTTATGCAGCTTCAGCATCACGATGTGCAACACGCACCAATGAGGGGTCGAAGAGCTTCGAGAGTGAGACTGGTCGGAAGAGCCTTTTGCAGAACAGCAAACAAAACAGGTAAAAATAAAAAGCGATTTTGCAATAAATTGCTTCGATGTGAACTTCGAGAAAACAAGAGTGCGACTGGCCGATGATCAAGGGTGAGACAACTCCACCACGTCTCTGTCGCTTTTGCCGAGTGCGACCCTTGTGCTTCTCCAAGAGGTTTCAGCTGCGACTCGCGGGCAGACCTCGCCTCGAGTCCAGTTCAACATCAGCCAAAGCCAAGCAAAAGAGGCGTCCTTGGCCCGTGTTCAATTCTTTGCTAATGCAGTCATTCTTTCAGTCTGATGAAAGAGGCTTATACTGCGACTTGGTGCGAGACTCAAGGACATCACCTCTGAAAGTCAGAGCACAGCAGGGTCCGTAAATGCCAGAACGAGAGAGGCAAAAGGATCAGCTCATATTGAAATGTTTGCGCAAGACGCGCCGCGATTCGAGCTCCACGGAATTGCGCGTTGCATGAAATCATCGCGCTTGTCACAAAAATCCCTCTCTCTTGCCGTGCTCTTGTCGAGCTGTGTTCGAATGCAAGGCGTGGGTGGCTTGTGTTCACTTTACCCGAGTCAACTTTCGGCCCTTGTGCTCTTGTTACTGCAGCAGAGGCATTCTCATGATTTTGATTTCGAGAAAGAGAAGGAGAGAGAGAGAAAGAGATGCTCGTTGGTGATCCGTTTGTGTGACTTTCGGGATCGTCTCCGTTGGACTTGCTCTCTTAAGGGTCTCTCTTCCTCTGCCTTGCTTGACCAGCACACTCCTGCTCACACACACTCAAACACATACGATCTGAAAAAGCAATGATCTCTGAGCTAGATGCGGCTGCGCATGAGTTTGTTCTTGGCCTCGCCTCGCATCCTCGCCTACTATCTCAAAGGCTAGAGCTATACATGCGCATCATTAGCCACGCTCGCCCTTAACTCCTGTAGCCAAATGTTCTCCCTGCAATTCTTCGGCCCGTCAAAATAATTTACACCAAAGAGGAAAACGAAGAGATGGAACGTTTCATCCGGTTGTGTGTCCTTTCACTTGGCTTGTCCCTGGCCCCACTTTCGCTTTTCGCAATGAAGTAAATGTTGTTCGACCCACACACTGATGTTGCAATGCAACTTGGACGTTTGGCTTCCGACCTTGTGACTGAACGACTGACTGACTTTGATAAATCAGTGAACTGGCCAGACAAGTGAGCCGGCAACCGGAGCGAAGGACAACTGCTACTGCGACTGCTGCTACTGCTGAGAGTGCCGCTTGTGCTGCTTCTGCCAACCGCTTACGATACTTGAGTCCAATCACGTTCTTCACACATCTTGCATCTCTCCGTCCGCCGCGATCTGTCGGAGCTCAACACCTTGCATATTTCCACTTGTCGTTGTTCCTTGTGTTCCTTAGGTCCCCGGCCTGACCTGTTTCCGATCCATCTCTCTCCGCGGTGGGCTGCTTTGCTCGTCCCTTGACTTTTTGTGTCTCCACCGGATTTTCCACCCTCACTCACTTCTGGCTCGCATTGCTCAGCCACTTTGCGTGTCCTTTCGTGCCAGCGCTTCTTGCTTCACTCCCATCATCCTCATCCTTCTCTACCTTCTCGACCATCGAGCAATCTTGCTCTCGACTCGATATCGACCCTTGCGGTTGATTCCTGCTGATACCAACTCAGCAGCACCGGGTCCTTCCGCTTGCTTCTGCACTTGTTCGAGACGCTAGGCGTTTCTTATCCAGCAAGGTCTTTCGTCGATTTGAGCTTGCACTGCTCACCTCCGACCAGTACGGCGACATCTTTGGCTATTGGTCTCCATATTTGCTCAGCTATGGCCATCGTACCTCGATCCTAATCACCTATTCTCGATTTGTCACCCAGAGCTAGCGCTACTGGTCTCATACACGCACTGCGAAGCTGCCACACATACACGCTCAGGCATCACTCCTTTCTCAACAACACCCGCACCGGTTTCCGCATCGATCTCGGTCGCACACAGCATATCATCACAATGGGTTCCTGCATGTCGAAAAGCTCCGTGGCGGAGGAGGTCAATCCCGCACCTCACCCTGAAGCAAGACGTGTCTGGCTCGTCTCAACACAAGTTGATCCAAAAGAAATCCCCTCAGATCTTGTCGGCATCGATGCAGACGGTCTCAAAGGAGCCATGCGCAACCGTGGACTCGAAACCGAACACTGGGCTCTCAAAGTCGACGCTGCAAGCAATGTCAAGGAGGAGCCAAGCATATTTGACATCACGGTGGAAGGCGGCAAACTCGTAGCCAAGGTTCATCCTACTTCGAGTCCTTACTGGAGAGGCATCAACCGCAGGGTAGCCATCGGCTGGACCATCTGGAAGGATGAAGAGATCAACCAAGCATGCAAGCTCTTGCTTCAGGCTCGACCCAAATACGATGGTCGCACCAACAACTTCCAGATTCTCGCCCGATTGCTGGGCCGTCATATCGACTTCGCACCACAGGTACAGCAACAGCAACAGCAGCCGACCCCCACCACAACGACCAGCGAGACGGTCAATGGATGCAGCATGAGCCCAACAGGAAGCATGATCAAGGCTGAGTCGTTGCACCACGATGTTGGTTCGACACCCACGTACAACCGATCACACACAACCTTAGTGTCAGGAGCAAACAGCCAACGAAGTCAGTCGATCGAGTCGGAGCCAAAGGAGATGACTATGAGCAATGCGAATGAGAACGTCTACCGCGTTCCCGCAAGTATTCGTCAGAGTCAGAGGATGAGCGTTGCCAGACCTCCTTTGATTCACCTTTCTACAGCACCATCTGCAGCTGGGTCCGAGATTGGTGTCATGACGCGACCATCATTGCAGCGATCAGCCGAAACCGAGCGAAGCCTTTCACCAACAGGATCGGTGCGCATGTCGCTTCCTCCTCAGCCACGTCATCAATCGCCTCTGAACCCATCGCCTCGTTCGCACCGTCAAACTGCTTCTGAAATCAAGGTCGATGGTCGTACACGCACGCGGTCCGATGCTACTTCGGCCTATGCCACGATGGGCGCAACAGCGGGTGAGCGTCGAATGGCCATGGACAACACTGGTCGCGTTACTCGGCCTAGCCGAAGACGCAGCGAGGCACCTGCTGAATGGATGTCGGAATTGCCGGCCAAGGAGGTTCGCTTCCAATCGACGCGTTCATCATCGGGTCAACCGCGCAGCAACGCACACCGCGAATCGGTGATGAGCTTTGGTGCAGGCAGCGTGGTAGGCACACCCAATGGTGGAAGCATGCTGGCTTCTCCTTCAGCTACATGGGGCCCTAGCATGGGAATGGGGATGGGGATGGGGATGGGGTTGCCCTTGAGCCCTTCAATGACCTCTCTTCCTATGACCGGATTCGGTACACCGCCTATGGGCCCAATGCACATGCCTCCCATGCCAGCAATGTCCATGTGGCCAGCACACAACGGCAGCATCGGCCCATCGTCTTCGATGGCTTTCAACTCAGCTGCACTTCACGTTCCCGTACCACCTTACTTCGCGCAACATCAGCAGCAGCAGCCGGGCATGCCAATGGGAATGCCTTCCTTCTACCACCCATCTATGCCCATGTTGGCCCCTCCTTCCCCTGGATTTTACAGTCACACCTCCAGTGCGGTTCCCACTCCACCGGAAAGTCCTCACCTTTCGTCAACGCAATTGCCTAAGAGTGTAGTTCCGGAAATCACTCACCATACTTTCAACGGTCAAAGGGTGAGAGCCTGATGACGATCATTCTTCTTCGCTAAAGGACATTTTGGTTTTGTTTTATTCGATTCGCTTACTACATAATACCCCTTGTGGCCCCACATTCATTCATTCGTTTAGTTTGGTAGTTGGTTCTCTTGTTTTATTTTTCTAGCAGTTTTCATTTTGCAATTGTCTATCTTGTTTGCATGTTCTTTTGACGGCCAATGTGAAGTGTTGTGTGGAATGGGATGAAATGTGAGATGAAACTCGAGAGGTGTGAGGAAGCTTGGCCACGGCGAAGCCAGTTGTGGGGGTTATCGGAGAGTCGGTCGGAAATTGGGACGTTGTTGGCTAAGAAGCAGATGTGTGCCTTAAGAAGATTCTTTGCAAGGTAGCTCTACGCTTGAGCCCGGCGAATACACACACCCACACCCACAGAGTGGCTCGCACACCTTTGTCTGACGTCCTCGCGAGATTTGAGAGCGGAAGACTTGCAGAAGCGAAGTGTGGTCCAAGCTTGTGAATGGCTAGCAGCTCAAAGGTGGACGCTATGGCGGGTGAGGATGGTTCGCACACACACGCACGTACGGAGTTTCGCATAACTTTTCTTGGCATCCTCGAGACATCCAAAAGCGGAAGTTTGACAGAGACGAAGAGTAGTGCAAGCTTAGGAACTGTTAGCAGCGCAGACTTTCCTGGACGCTATGGCGGGCGATGATGTACCTGCCAAGAAAGAAATCCGTCCTTGACAAGTTCTGAAAGGCTTTGATGGGAACGAGCAAGCTGGTAATACCACGTCCTGCCACTCTACGATGCCGCTGCTATGACCGCAAGTTGAGATTTCACCCTGATCGTCAGCTTGAAGACGCACAGTACAGAAGGAGCTTCGAGGAAGCCTTGGCCCTCACAACACGCAGAGTGTTTACTTTCTATAGCAGCAGCGGGCGCTACCTCTCCGCATCGCTGTCTTTAAAAGTAGCAATTCGACAACAGCGCTCCTTTCCATCATGTGCACACATCCAATCTGGTGAGAAGGAGAGTATAAGCTTGCACATCCTCTCGTCTATATCCTTCTCTCGAATCGAACGAAAGAGGAGAAACAAAGCCATCTTCTTTTACCCTTGGCGATGCCCGATCTGACGCCTCCGATCTTCTCGAGTTGCCCCGTTGCATAAAGGTAAGAAAGTGACGATCAAACACTTCTCCAACGCGAAAAAAAAACAAGATGCGTAGAAAAAGCAAAATGCACATCATCATCCTGCATCAAATGAATGCAGAAAGCAGAGAGAGAAAAGAAAATAGAAGTTGAGCCGAGGGTCCCGCTCTGTATGTTTGGTTGCGTGCCTCCGCATACGTCTGCAAGATTGGTCAGTGCGCACAACTACTCTCTTCGGCATTCAGAGTGGGGCAAGAGTCGTGACGATCACGCATGCCTCCCTCTTTGGTTTCGCTCGATTTGTTCACCTTTGTATACGATGCGGCCTCTGGCGCTCGCAAGTCTAAGTCGACACACAATCATATATGTACAAGGTCGCGCTCACAAACCTTGCTAGAGTGTCATAAAAGATGGTGTGAGGCAAGCCGGTGAAATGTCAGCCAGAGAGAACGCAGAATAACGGTGGATGTGGAAAGGCGTGACGCGTCACCCCACTTCCCATATCACTGACAACGTCCCTGCTGCTAAGCGTTCCTGCCTTGTTTTTCTTTTCCTTTTTGGACAAAGCTGCGCTCAGACCATCTTGAGGCAGAGAGTAAAAGACAGCCTTCTTCCCAATCTGGAATGTCCTTGTCAGCGTGCTTTGCCCTTTCCCTTGTCTGTTTCATGCATCATCAACCTTGGTCATTGTCCCTTGTGGTCGTTTTGTGTGCAGTTCATTTCTGAATCTACAATTCTTGTCCCTCTTTTGTGCGATCTCTTGTATGGTTGACCGCGATGAGTTGTTGCAGCGAAGATCGCCCTTCCCCCCTTCTTGGTTGCAAGAGGGAGTCCAAGCGAGGGCACGGCGAATTTGATGAATTGCCTTCCACTACCAAAAGGAGTGAGCGTGGAAAGCTGTCAGCGTTCAAGCCCTGCCAAACTTTTTTGACTTGCGGGAGGCTGTCCGCCGCCGCCGCCGCCGCCGCCGCTGCTGCTGCTGTCGCTCGTTACCGCTGTGAGGATTCTGCTGCTTGTTGCCTCACTCCCTGGCTGCAGATGGTGCACGAGCGTGCATACTCTACCGCACTTCTAAGCCCTTCCTCCACCTAGCAAACCCATCTCCCGCTCCCTCGCTAGAACCCCCTTCTTCCAGCCGTTCATCTGTGCCATCCTTTCATCTCTACCACCACCACCACCACCAATAGCGCGAACAACACGTCACAACCCTACTCGATCCCTTTTCCCATCACACCCCGGATCCGAACCTAAACGCTTTTCTTTTCACACACATACGCAAACATGGCTAACTCCACCGACCCCAAATCCGCCTCTGGCGACGCCAGCGGCATCGAAGCCAGTGTGAAAGAGAACAAGCGGGATGCCGCCAAGGCGTCCGAGAAGAACGCAGCCAAAGAGTTGGCCGATGAAGATGAGGATGATGAGGACGACGAAGATTTCGTACGTGTCCCCCCCTTCCCTCTATCTCCATTGTTTAAGAGAAGTTCGAATACTGACACCACACCTTCTTTCTTTCTTTTCTTTCTTTTCTTTCTTTTTTGTTCTCGTTTGGCACTCGGCGATGAAACAGGAGGAGGGAGATGAGGACGACGACGAAGAAGGAGACTACGAAGAGGACGAAGATGAAGAAGAGAACGCAAACGCAGACGACGTAGACGAGGACGACGAAGACGACGCCGCCGTCGTAGAAGGTGAAGACGAAGAGGTCGACGAAGACGCAGAAGAGGAAGCACAGGAAGAAGACGAAGAAGCCGGTGAAGAAGATGACGAAGACGCAGAAGAGGGACACGAGGACGAAGAGGAGGACGCCGCGGCAGGAAGCAAGCGTAAAGCCAACGACGAGGGCAACGACGACGACAGCAAGGCTGCCAAGACCGACTAAACCCGCAACTTTCCACATAAAGGACATTGTTCCGGCTCTCGACAGTCTCAACTCTCATTCTTGTACATCCTCTTCGTCTACACTCACTACCTCACTAATGCTAAATCTATTCAACATGTAGCAAAAGACACCATCGCTGGTTCGAGTCGAGTCGAGTCTTACCAACATCGAACGGTGTATCACGGTGCTTGCTGGGATAGTTCGATCTGACGGCGCAAAGGATGATGATGCTCGCTGAGACTGATCGGAAGCTGTACACCCCAAAAGAAGATGTCCCAATCGACAGAGCACACTTACACACACACGGGTGATAGCGAGGGAAAGAATCAACGGTGACACTTTGAGTTCGATTGCCAGTACCTAAAAAGCCTTGAGTCAATGCTGATAAACGTTCGTGAGGGGTGCGCTGCAATGCTGTCACGAGTCCGCGGAAGGCATACGCTACAAGTCGAGGACGAGATTCGTTGGCACTTTGCCATTCAGACAGCCGAAAGGTGTCGGTTTCCAGTCTTTGGCCGACAAGGCCGTCCAGCCTTTTGGCATCTTTTTACTCTGCTGTTGCTGCGCCCGCTCTTCTGGCTCTTTCTCCTTCACAGCGTAACCGGAGTCGACCTCCATTTGAGTGCCCATTTGAGCCTCAACTTCGTCCTGACTATCTTGTTGCTGCGTAAATGCTTCCTCCATCTGCCTCAACCTTTCTTGCATTACGTCCAAATAGCTTTCGAATCCGCTTGCTTCCGTATCTGCTCCTTCTGCTGCAGCCGCACTTGCACTCTCCAACTCGGCTTGCGCTACGAAACTCGGCACTTTCAACACGGCCAGTAGCGGCCCCACTCCCTGCTTGAGATCCTCGTTTCGCTCGCAAAGAAACTCGAGCAAGTCGGCGGTGGACGAAGCCGATCGGTACGGCAAGCATAGCTCGGCCAGCTCGACTTCCGTAATGAGCGGAGTGGGAGGTCGAGTGGTAGGGATATTGGAAGTGTTGTGACTGGAAGGAGGGATGGAGGTGACAAGGTATCGGAGCCAAGCTTCGGCTGTTTTGCGGTAGCTTGGGCTGGCAAATGCGCTCACTTTCCAGAACTGAGAGCTCGGATCATTGGCATCTTCTTGAGATTGGTCTTCGTTGTCCTTCTCTTCGTCGCCGGAGGATGGTTCGCGCAGAACAGCCTCTACAAGCTCCTCTGCAAGGATCTCGCCAAAGACCGCACCGTACGTGTCGCGAAGGTATCCCAGCAAAGGCGCCCACAGGCTTGCCACCTCAGCCGACAGCTCGATAGCTTCACCCGTCGCTCGGGCCGATACTCTCTTGCTTGGACTGAGCGGAATCAAGCCTCCTGGCTGCAGCAATTGGTTGACCAGATCCGAAAGAGCTGATTTGGTACATTCGTCGACATCGTCAGGGTCGAGCACCGTGGTGCGAACATCAACCTCTTCGTCTCTCGCCTTCTTGCCGTTGCCAGCACTGTCGATCAGCTGGGCTCCAAAGTCTGGTTCGAGGGTGCGGATGCGCGAGACAAAGACGGCGAATTGCTTGTAGAGCCTTCGGAAGTCGTCCTTTGAGGTGTTGGCGAGACTGCGATCGCGAGTGACTTTCTTTGCGAGGTTGCGGTAGTCCTTCAGAGTTTTGCGGAGATCGTGCAGTGCTTTGCTGCGGTCTTTGCGACGTGTCTCTTCTTCCTCAGTAATGTCCTTTTTGCTGGCTGAGCCCGCAATGACAGATGTCGAAGCCGAGGCAGAGGCGCCTTGAGGTCGGTCGAGATCCATGGCAGATGCATCTCGGTTGCTGGCGCCCAGATTCATCGCATTCGGGCCTTCGAACAGCTGCGGGATCCAGAAGTGTCGATGCAACCAAGCCAATGCTGATCGCACGGCTTGCCTGCAGACTGAGATGCTGGGCAGCTCCTCGTGCGTTACTGCATGACGGATCTCGACGAACCACAGCGGCAGTCCAATCCTAGCTGCGATAGCGGCAATGGATTGCGCAAACCCACCTGTCTGATGCGAATCCACCACACTGTTGACGAAACGGGTCAGCGCCAGACTGTAGTTGAGTCTGACACCAAGTTCCGCACCTCCGCCCATCTGTTCGAGCGCGTATCGCAGAGAGGAAGTCGAAGCGGTGTTCATGGCGAGTTGCTGCATATGCTCATCCAAGATGATGCTCTGAATAAGAAGAGCGGTCGTCTCGACGGCGAAGGGGCAGGCCGACCGATTGATCCAGAGCTGAACAATGGAGAGCGCTTTATGACGGTCCATAGCTGAAGAAGTGTTGTCGGCAGGGAGGAGAGGCGAGTCAGGGTAGAGGTGTCGGTAGATCTCGAGCAGGTCGGCCTGCCGAGATTGGAGGAAAGGGGACCTCTTCGGCGGCTTCATCGTGGCTGCGCCGAAGACGTGAGGATGTGATTGGTGATGGTAGAGAAGCTAAGAGCGTCAAGCGCAGTGATTAGATTGATGACAGATTGACTGCACTTAGCCATGATTCGGAAGATCCGAAAGAGAGAGCTTGAATTCCAACCCGACTCTCGAGAAATCAAAAATTAAGCGGAGAAAGAGCAAAATGACACTTCCGTTTTCCGAAAATCGGCCGCTAAACCCTTTCCCTTATCATCAACACTGGCAAAGTGCTCAACAGGTGTGTCTGCTGAGCACTCACGCGACAAACACACACACAATATCACACTTTTGCATTTCAGTTTTTTGTGCGTCACTCAGTCCCCCTTTGACTTTACAAACCTTACTTTCTCACCATCACAGCTTGGCCACAATACAATCACTGGCCTCTGCTCTCCATCTTCGCTACTCATATTGTCATCGGCTGTACTTACGCAACCTACGATCGGTATCGCACAGAGATCCTCTCCGGCATTTTACCTTTGCTTATTGCCGTCTACAACCATGACGACGCTCAACGTCTCTTCGCGGCCCAAACAGCCTTTCGTCTCCGTCTCATGTCCCTACACAACATGTCGTGCCTCGATCGAGTACCTTCCACCTTCTGCATCCGATCTCGCTGCGCTTCCTTCGCAAGAAACCTCTTTCACCGTCACATGTTGCAGCTGCACCAAGCAGTTCGAACCTCCTGGAGCCACTAAGCTCGTCCGCGAAGCCCGTAAATCTGGCGGCAAAGATGTCGCTCGTAAGCGTCGCATTGGTACCGATGAGAACCCACTCGACATGACCTACTACGACATCCTCGGTGTACCTTCCAGCGCTACCATCGAAGAGATCAAAAAGGCGTACCGAAAGCTCGCGATCAAGTTGCACCCAGATAAGAACCCAAACGATCCCGAGGTGGAAGAAAAGTTCAAAGCCCTAGCAACAGCTTACCACGTCTTGTCAGATGCAGAGTTACGGCACAAGTACAACGAGTTTGGAGCTAGAACGCCTGGGTTGACTCCCGAAGACGGGTTCGTGGATCCGGAAGAGGTGTTTGGTTCGCTTTTCGGCGGCGAACGATTCGCTGATATTATTGGAACCATCTCGATCGGTAAAGATATGAAAGAGGCTCTGCAACAAGATTCGGACGATCTGGAAAAGCAAGCCAACGGAGAAGACGCTGCTTCGACCGCCGGCGATTCGAAGGATAAGAAGCCGACGCTTACACCGGAACAGAAGGCAGCGAAAGATGAAAAGGAGCGTAAACTTAACGCTGAACGCGAGAAACAACGTCAAGAGCGCGTAGCCAAGTTGGTCGAGAAGCTGATTCGAAAGCTTAGCATTTACACTGAAAGTGTCAGGAATGCCAACGATCCAGTGTTGGAGAAGGAAGTGGAGAAGAGTTTCAGGGAGATCACGCGGTTGGAAGCTGAAGAGCTGAAGCACGAGTCGTACGGTGTTGAGTTGCTCAATGCTGTTGGCTTTGTCTACTCGGCGAAGAGCAAGCATTATCTGGCGAGCACCGGGTTCCTCGGTAGTTTCGGAGGAGTCTTCCACTCTGCAGCGAGCAGCATCCACGTTGTCCGCGAAACAGTTAGTACCGTCAGAGCGGCCCTAGAGCTCAAGAACGTATTCGAAGAGCTAGCCAAGGCAGAAGAAGAAGGAATTACAGTGGAAAGGAAGAAGGAGTTGGAAGAGCAAGCTGCTGAAAAGGGCATGCGAGCACTATTCAAGGGTGCCAAACTGGAAGTGGAGAGTGTAATTCGAGAGGTCAGCGAAGCAGTGTTGTACGATACGGGGATTGGGAAAGAGACGCAGAGGTTGAGAGCACAAGCGTTGGGAATCGTAGGCGAGATTTATATGGGCGTTAAGAAGGATAAGGAGGATAAGGATGCGATTGGGAACGGTGAGGATAAGGATGATTTTGTCAAAGTGGATACTAAAGCTTCGAAAGAACGCGATCAAAAGACTAGCAGTAGCGAGAGGCCGCCCCAGCGAGAGCCTCCACAACCATGGTAGTTCCCACCTTCTCTCCCTCGTACTTATATACCTCCAGCAACAGTGTGTTGCAATGACAATTGTTGCTCAGCTTCCTTGCGACGTTCAAAATTTGGACTGAGGCTGAGGCCGGTTTGCTCACCACTCCGATGTCTCCTGTTCGGACGATGGCAAGATCAGTGCTTTGACAGGAATGATAGTGAAAAGATGACTAGGCTACAGGAGGCGTGCTCCAGCGATGCACCGTTCTCGGACGTATCCTTAACGATCCTGGTGCGGGACTTGCCCTTGACGACGACGTTGACATTGGCGTTCCCTCTCCAACACTGGTCCCCTTCGCACTGCCATTCGCTGCTGAATGTGTGGCCATGGCACCTGCAATCGCCTTTTGTAGCGTCGCATAATCCGCTGCTCCATCCGGGAGCTTCACTTGCCGCTGCTGATTGTCTTCAGCACCGCGCGAGGGCAAAAGCTCATAAAAGAGCATATAAGGATTCTCCTGCTTGACCTGTTGGATCGTCGCCCTCGTTACACTCTCATCCGAGATGCGCAACCAGCTATCTGCCGCGCTGCCTGCTGCTCCTCCATCATCTTCCAACCCATCGTATCCGTTGCTGAATTCATCAGAGACGCGCTTAAACGCAATGTAGTGACCAAAGCTGTGCGAGCCGTAATGAACGACAATCGCTGCCAGGCGGTAAACTGATTCCGCTCTCTCTTCTTCCACATCCGCTGTCGCTGCCCCTCGTTGCAATGTGGAAACATTCATCGCTTGTCGTCCATCCAGAGAGATGCTTCCCTGCAAGGTCACATCGCTTACGTCAAGATACTCCGGAAACAGGACGTGGCGGTTGTTCTTGCTCGGTGCCCACGCAGAAGCGGAGTAAGAGGATCGGTTGAGATGCAAGGCCAGGATGCGTGGTGGTCGCGAGATCATGATCTGCTTTGTCGAGAGCCGACTTAGCGTCTTCTTGAGCTGCAAGTTGTGAAAGACATTGTGCCAGGGTGAGGAAGGGTCGTCTGATGCGTCCTTGAGTTCGTCCTCCGACAAGCCTGATTCAATGATCCGAGTGAGCTTGGTTTCCTTTGACCGCAGTTGAGCCAAGCGCTTCTTCTTGGCTGGTGTCATGGTTGCATTTGCAGATCCATTCTGGTCGCCGTGGTGGGCGCTGCCGTTAGCTTTGGCAGGAGTAGATGCGGGACCCTTGGCGGCGAGGTCGCTTTTGACACCTAGCAAAGTATTGCGCAGTGTGCAACTCCAACAGATCCAGTCAACTTGCTCCAAATCGGACCATGATTGCAGGCATTCTTGCAAGGAGCAGGCCGAAGTACCCGTAATCTCGGACGTTCGTGTTCGAACATTCATCGCCGGGACCGAAAGCGAGATCTCGGAGGCAGAAAAGTGTCGAATGGCTTCGCAGTATCCGCAGTCCAAGCAGATTGTGCGTTGGGCCAACAGAGCGTCGAAAGGCGAGATCAATGCGACGCCATCTGCATTCGATCCGTGCGCATCAGGCTGAGGGGTTGCATTTCTAGTTTGAGCCAGAGCAAGCGGATCAAACCGACTCAATGAGCCATTCAGAGCAGAGCTGCTGCTCTTTGCCTGTGCCGGATCCGCATACACGCCACGTCCACTCCAAGGTAAGGAAGGCGCCATGAGAGCTCGTAAGCCAGCTTGCTCGGATTCGAGTGCAATAGACCTTTCGCGCTGGATTGCTTTGGCTTCAGCATCCACGGCTTCGTTGAGGAGTGCAAATAGCTCGTGGGCATCTTGCTGCTGGTGGGCGCCAACAAGACTGCGAATGGATGAAGAAGGCAAGTTCTGTAGCGCCCTGACGATCTGTGTTGGGTTGATAGCTGCATTACGATCTCCCGGTGTACTGAGCTCTTCGATCAGTTCTAGCAGAGCGTCGATGACAGGTGTCGGTGTATCCCAGCGTTCCGCTTCCTCGACAAGCGTATAGAGGTACTTGCGATACACGGGCAGAGACGAGATCGACTGTAATGTCGAGTTGAAGAAGCAGGTGTTGCCGGTGTTCCGCAAGCCTTTGTATTTGGGATTCGCCAGACGGGGCCCTGGGGTCGAAGCAGCAGATAAAGCTCTGGACGAATGGAGGCTACGCAAAGAACCTATGGGAGTATTAGCCGCAGCTGAACGTGCTCTCCTGAGCGATTGTGAAGATCCGGACGCATCTTTGCTTGAAGAAGGGGTATATGAGTGCAGTCGCGAAGCTGGTTGGAGGCCGGGTTTCAGCATGTCTCTATAGGCGGCTAGAGTGAGGAGGACGATGAGAACGGCGCCTACACCGAGCACTACTTGGACGGGTATCGTTGTTGGAGCCGGAAGAATGCCGAAGAGTGGATAGGCCGGCCTTGCCGAAGGTTTGACGAGAACGAAGCGATAGTCTCCCATGCCTGACGCAGGCGTTTCGATCTGTTCTTAGCTCTGATGCTCAGGCGATCATCCGACGGTGGTGACGATACTTATACTCAGTCCGCTGCAGCGGATGTCGCGTGCCAATTGATGAGCTTGGCGGGTGCGAAGCTTTTCGCCGAGTCGCCTCCTACTATGGCAGCAAAGAGTAGTATGGCGTCATGTGCCGGCTGAGGTGGCCTGTAGAAAAGGGTCGCCGCAAAGACCGAGCACTTTGCTAGGTTGATGGTAGCAGACGCATATACACCAAGCTCGATCTTCGTCCGTTTCGCCGTCCGAAAGGGTTCTACAACGAAGCAGTTGTCCGTTCGGCAGTCAGAGGGAAGCTCGTGAAGATGAATCCGTTGCGTAAGGAGGCTAGGCTGAGGTGGTCAGATGATGGAGGTGAGGCTGAGCTTCCAAGCTGGAAGCAACGTCAGACCCTGATCTCATGTTTGATGCGAACCTTGAACCACCAAAATACACTTTAAAAAATCCGAGAATTTCTGTTCCGCTCAGCTGCGGGTGTCGTCACTTTCCCGAAAAAGGATCTTCGTGTAGAGAAGCGGTTAATCTGCACCGTCTAACCTCCACACCTCAGCCGTTCAGCCGTTTAGCAGCATACGGACAATCCGAAGAGCTTCAGACCGTCGGAAGCAGTGTCTACTGTTATGTTGGGACCTGCAGTGCTCCTTCTCGCAGACGTCCGACAATCGACTGTTATGTCGTGAGCCCGATCATGAGAGTCGAGAGAGCAATGCTGCGAACTAATGGCTACGCCGAAATCTAGGAAGACGGGGCTCGAACACACCTTGAGCTTGTTCAATTGATCTCCCGATTTGAGTTCGCAAGCTCGGCCGTTTCCCGAGCTGCCATTCCAAGATGTGGAAAGGATGCAGAGGAAGGTGCGGCGTTTGGATGCATTCATTCTTACCGAAAGCGCTTCCTCTTGTAAAATTGACCTGCCGGCCAACCGCATTCATTCATTCTCATGTCAAGCATCCGTGGATCTGTCTACTTAGCAGCTTTGATTCAGCTATGTGCACGCAAAAGCTCCAATGTAGAGCTGATGATACTGCCCTTTCTGGCTTGCACTGATCGCTTCTTTGCGGGTGAGTTGGCAGTCAACAAAGAGGATCTACCGTTACCGGAGCGTGATTGATTGTTGAAAGAGGCATCTCTACCTGTGAAGCGCTCCTTGGAGCCGCCTAAGACCAGCTTGAAAGCACAACAGCTGATCTCCGATTTCATTTCCAATCCCATTTCAAGCTCTGTCACTCCGCTGCAGCTAATTTTCTAATCACGGATTACAAAATACCTTTCTCCTCGACTGATCTCACCGCCTCTTTGGCTCCCATCGGGCTCTAGCGCCCTGGCGATGACGAGCGCTACACACAGATCACCAATTAGAGGGAAGCTGCAGCAGAGACTTCCCCCGCCGCTACATACGCATGCATTTCACGCTGTCTTGCACTGCCCTGGCCTGCAGCTGCAGAGAGAGCGTTTGGATCTGTCTGCTGCTGCTGCTGCTGCTGCTGCTTCCGCTTCCGCTGATGAAAAGACGGCTTTGCAGTCGCGCTAAATAATCAAAGGCTCGAGCTTAGGCCTGAACACGCCTCGCGCCGTTATACGCACTTTGACTTGAGTACAGTCGAGTCCTCTCGTTGCTGAGTGTGATTAGGTTGCTGCTCCACACAAGCGGCACTTCCGCCTGCAAGCCGCTTCCCTGAGCTCTTGGCCATGGGCTCTATCCCCGCGTCCGCACCCTCTCTTTCTCGGCACCAAGCTCGCGGTCGATCGCCTCTCTGGCCCTGAAGTGACTGAGTGACTGTCTCTCTCTCTCCTTGTCACAACCCTCACCCGCACATACCACTTGTCCATCCGCAGTCACATTGGTTCGTCTTCGCGTCACCACATCACATCTCATCTCGTCTCATCTCTCAACTGCACGCTCGGTCCTTCTTCCGACTCTTCACCTGACCGTTGCCGCTCCTTCCGACGATCACAATTGCACACCTCGAGCCTCTCAAATCAATTCTAGCGGGTCATCCGACTATCAGCGTGTCTACGCGCCCATCCGCCTTCTTTCATTCACCTTACCCACCATAGCCGCTTCGACTCAGCATTGGTTTGCTTCTGAGTCTGCTCAGTCACCTTTCGGATCTCTTTGCCTCGATTGACACGCTCTGTCGCTTACGACGGACCACTCGCTCATCTTTCAAAGGCGTAGCATCGCGTGATCGCTCCTTTCTCACCCACAAAGCCTTGAGCGGATCATCAGCCACCAGGATCTGGCTTCCGAATCGCGCTTCGAGCATCAACACCTCAACTTCTTTGTCGCCTTCTCGCAACCATCACCCAACACTGCCTTCCGGCATCTGCGTGCTTTTGATCTCGCATCGTTCTCTTTCGTCCTTCGAATCCTCTGCTCCTTGTATCAACATCGCGAAATTGGGCTTTTTCTGTCATCACCCATACCAGGCTGTATCGATACCCACTTCCTCAAATTTCCCTGATCACTACCATTGAAAGGACTCGGCCTCGAATCCGAGATCATTGGAGATGGACATGAATGCAACCATGTCACCTTACCAGGGCTCGGGTGCCAATAGCCCTGCCATTGGCACAGCTCCAACCAATCAGTTTACTCACAATGTTGTCGGCACCTCATTGACCGCACCAGCATCGCCTTCCGGAGCCTACACCGCTTCGGCTCTCGCCTACGCAAATGCTCAGCTCTCTCAATACGCGGCTACTGGAGGCTCCGCTGCTCTCCCTGCGCATCTCAACCCACACGCTCTCAGCTCCGCGCTGTCCGACTATTCCATCAGCTTGCCAAATTCGGCTGCTTCTTCTCCCGGTGCTACTCCGCGGCGTCTTCCAGGTACCGGAACTTCGACGCCTGGAGGCAACTCTCGTGTGGCTGCAAGTGCCATCACTGGCAAGCGCCTCAATTGGAGTGAAATGATCTGTCAGACCATTGCCGAGAGCGAGAGTGGCCGTCTCGTCATTCAAGATCTCTTCGAAGGCATGTGCTCCAAGTTCCCCGAGATTCGCGAATGGGCTTTTGGCAAGGATTGGGAAGCTCGTGTCAAGAATCGCATCAAGTCAACTCTGTCCATCAAAGGCAACCTCTTCGTCAAAGTGCCACGGCCCAGCAGCGCCGCTGGAAAGGGTAGCTGGTGGACTCTGAGTCCAGAAGCGCAAGAAGCCTGGAAGACCGGTCGCGTGGCTAACGTGGTGAAGAACAACGCGCACAGTCGAGCCGGCAGTGCTGGGCCCAGCAGCATCCACGGCTCTCCCGTCCGTACCGTCAGCTCCAAGTTTGGCACCTCATCTCATGTCACCAACCCACCTTACCTCATTCAAGGATCACATGCGCATCAGAATCATAGTCAGCGTACATCGCCGCTTGGACTTGGTCTCAACCCATCCAATTACGGTAGTCCTCTTGCGAACAACTTCAACTTTGCCGATTCCTTGCCCATGGTAGCTAACAATTCTCAGCCAAGTTTGCCAAGCAACCTGGGCTTCAACGACGACACCAATCTCAGCTTGAGCCAACAGCTACCCGTCAACTCGCAGTCGATGCAGGATCAGGCACAGAACTCGCAAGCCAGCATGGCGCCACAGAGTTTCGCCAATCTTGGCTTTATGCAGTCCAATGCACCCCAGCCCCTCGGTACGGCACAGAGCGTGCCTCATCTCGGCGGCCCACAGTCGATGCCTTTTCCAGCTCAATCGCAGGATCTATCAGCAGCCAATCTTGCCAACTTTGCCAACTTCAACAACACCAATGACCTCGCTGCGCTCTTTGCCGGGATTCCAGGATTCGATGCCAATGCGTTTGCAGCCACGAACAACGCCAACAACGGTCAAGTCAACATGGGAATGGGCGCGTACAACATGGAGCAGAACTCTCATCCATTTGGCGGTAGCATCCCGGGCGCCTATACCCTGTTGCAGAATCAGCAGCAGCAAGGTCAGGGAGGCAACAACAATTCGTATCCTAACTTTGGTGGCGGTATGTACGCCAACTTGCAGCAGGGCTCGCAGCAGCAATTCCAAGGTCAAGGTCAGCGCAACCCCAGCCAGAACCAGAATCAGAATCAGGCGCAGGGTACTTCAACACCGCAACCCCAGCAGCAGCAACCACAACAGCAGCAGCAGCAGCAGCAGCAGGGGCAACAATCGCAGCAGTCGCAGCAGCCTCAGCAACAACAACAGTCACAGCAGTCTCAACAACAGCAGAGCAACAATAACAACAATAACGGCAGTGGACTGCCCTCCGGTTACGCAAGCAACTACACTGGTTCAAGCCCTTTCCCTCCACCAAGCAATGGTCTTGAAGGACCCTCACCAGCCGATTCGACTTGGTTCTCTTTCACGCCTCTCGTCCAAGCAACAAATGATACCAACGATTTGAACAACAATGGATCATCAGCTTTGGGTCAACTGGGTGGTGAAGGCTCACGAAAGAGAAGGACGTCGGGCGAGTTGACCGACTTCCAGTTGCCACCACCCCAATCCGGCTCTTAGAGGACACACAGCCTCTCAACCTCCAACGATACCTCATCTAGTCTCTGCTCCACACTACCCTGTGGCATACCTTTGCTCCCTCTCTCTTCCGTCACGTCGTTCTTTTTCACCGGAATTCCCCATCTTTTACCCTTTTCTTTCTACTTTCTTGGTTTCTTCTCGAGACATGATCATGAATCTCATTACTTTCTTTCCAGCCAACTTTTCTGACTTCCTCGCTCGTGTGAGGCTTTGAATATCTGATCGAGACGAAATTCTTCTTGATCTCAACCTCGATTGACAGTGAGATGAGTACGTATCGTGACAGTGAGATGTCATGGCGCTTGACGGGAAAAATTTGTCGCTGTCACCGAAGCTCTGGAGACGCCTTCTCTCCTGAGAGACGTCCATCACAAAAGTCCTTTCAGCTTTTCCGAAAAAGTGTGACATTCGACCTTCAATTGCATCGCAATGCTGCGTCTCTACTACAACATCAGATTCGATTCAAAGAGTCTCCAGTACTCATTCATCACACTCCACACACATTCCGTATCATGAAGATAGATCGAGAACAAATCATTAGAAAATCACTTGCATTCATCGGTATGATTTGACAGAGGAGGGTAATCGTGAGGCATCGAGAAAAGAAGCCAGACCCACGCATGGTAGCACGTGAGCCGTCTATGTAGAGCAGGAGTATGTGAGAGAAAGAGGTATGTCGCTACGCAGAACGTGGGGGAATCATCGTGCATGATCGAACCTTGTCGAGTTCGGTGGGTATAGCCAAACTAGGTGTAGCGTGCGACGCAGCGCAAGGTAACCTAGAAAGGATGGGAAAGACAAGAGAATCAACAAAGAAAGCCGGGCCCGGAAACGGAAAAGGCATGCCAAAGAATCCAACAGAAAATGAAGAAAGAAACGCTACCAAAGATGTCCTATCGAAGGACCTTTAGGCGGCGGCGGCGACAGGAGCGGTGGCCTCAGGGGCAGCAGAGACAACGACGGGGGTGGCGGCGACGGGAGCAGGAGCAACAACGTCCTCGGCGACCTTCTCCTCGACGGGGGTGATCTCCTTAGCGGCAGCAACAGGGGCCTCCTCAGTGACCTCCTCAGCAGCCTTCTCCTCGGCGGCCTTCTCCTCGGTCTTCTTGGGGGCCTTGTGGAAGAGAGCACCGAACTTGCCGCTCAAGCGACGGCCGAGCTTGATCTTCTGAGCAGCGACATCGGGAGCGGGAGCGTCAGCCTTGGCAGCCTCGTCGATCTTGACACCCTCGGCGGCCTCCTCAGCGGCAGGGACGGCCTCAGCCTCCTCGGTAGCAGCGACGGGAGCAGCGACCTCCTCAACGGCGGCAGGGGTCTCCTCGACAGCGGGAGCGGCAGCGGCGGTCTCGGTGGTCTCGGCAGGGGCAGCGGCGGCCTCCTCAACGGGCGCAGCCTCAGCAGCAGCAGCCTCCTCAGCGACGGGCTCCTCCTTGGTAGCGGCGGCGGCCTTCTCCTTCTTGGCGGTCTTCTCCTTGAAAGCACCGAGAATCTTGCCGATGAACGAAGTGCGCTTCTCCTTCTTAGGGGCGGCCTCCTTGGCGACCTCCTCAGTGGCAGCGGCTTCCTCAGTAGCGGCAGCGGACTCGGCAGTCTCGGCAGCCTCGACAGGGGCGGTGGCCTCCTCGGTGGTAACAACGGGCTCAGCAGCGGCCTCGACGGGGGCGGCCTGCGATCAAGAATAGATCAGGAGCAACGCGGACAGATGCAAGGCAACGAGCTGTCAGTATGCATATCTAAGAGGTCACAGATCTACCAAAAGTACTAGGCTTGACTGATGGAGATGAACGGCTGAGAGAACTTACGGTCTCAGTGATGACGGCCTCCTCGATAGGGGCAGCAGCCTCAACGGCGGCAGGGGTCTCCTCGACGACGGGAGCGGCGGTCTCCTCGACCTTGGCGACCTCCTCGACGGGGGCGACAACAGCAGCGGTGGTTTCAGGAGCGGCAGACATGGTGAAGTATGTAGAGTGTGTTGAGAACAACGGTGGTATGTGGAAGAGGGTATGCGGGTATTGGTGGTGACGAAAGGGTGAGATGGAAAGGGAAGAGAGGTGTTGGATGCTGCGCAATCAAGTATATAAAGGAGCTCGATAAGGGCCCACAGACAGGCAGAGTGCGGGAACAGAGAGGGCCAAGAGGGGCAAAGGGGAGAGAGATGAAAGCGTGTGTGCTTGTCTGCGGAACTGTGCAAGCACACTTTTTTTGTCTTGGTGTGCGTGTGTGTTCCTCTGCTTTCGGCCCTTTTCCTTGCTTGGCTTGGCTTGGCTTGATTCGCAATCAGCACAGGCTCATGAACTTGTAGGCGCTTGCTGCAGACGCCTTTCTTTGCTCGAGGCTACGCCGCTAGGCAACAATCGCCAGCGAGATTTCAGCGAGTGTGCAGGCATGTGCTTCTATGGTGGGTTGATTTCGGGTGTGCCGCACAGATTGCAGAAAGGAAAAGGAAAGGGCCTCTGTGCCATGGCAAGTGCAGGTCACGGTTCGTTGCTGCAGGAGGCGTATGCTTTGTTCAAATGAAGTTAACTTTCCCATCACTCCTTGTGATAGGCTGGGCCGAAAGCATATTCCGTTCGCGGAAAAGCGCCGTCTCATCTTTGCCTTGCCTTTGCACACACGCTGTCTGTCTGTAGTTATCGGAGACAGAATCTTTGACAGGCATGCAGAGTCGTGGCAGCAGCTCCGATCCATATCGATGGGTTTTAGCTCCATTGATTCGGGTCTCGCCGCTTGGTGTCTTGAGTCGTTGTAGTTAACCTTTCGGTGGATTGGCTTCAAAGACGCCACCAACACCAGAGAGAAAGGACACAGGCAAGACACAGGTTGAGCGAGGTCAGAGCTCATACTGTTTCTGTTTTTTCCTCAATCTGACTCGATCAAGGAGCAGGGCAAGGGGCCCTTTCGGATGTGCCGACATTGAGCGCAGATACTGCATGAAATGGGACCAGCGTTCAGCAGGTACATTACAAAAAAATATAAAACAAAATAAAGATAAAGTATCAGACACGCAGGTTCTGGTTGATGCTGGACTGCTCAAGTGCTGGTCCTTGTGATTCGAGCCGTGGACAGGCAGACATCTCACCTTGCCGAGAAATACACAGAAAGATACGAGAGAAGGTTACAGAAAGGCAGAGGCTGCAGAGAATCAACCTTGTGATTGGACCTTCGCGTTCGGTCTGCATGCGACCTGTTCGGGTAGGGTCAACGCTATGCAGCCTTGGACAGGTTTCACAGTAAACTTATACAGTATTTTTGTCTCTTTTTTGTTTTATTCTCCTAATTGTATGACTCCTGTCGGTTTACACTGACTTTGGTTTTCATTTTAGCGTAGACCAGAAGCTCAGGCTCCGACCTGAGCCAAGACTGGATACACACGGGACGGGCCGAGCCGTCATGTGTCACCTTTGATATGTGTGGATCAGAGACGGACCAAAATTGATTTGTTTGCTTTCGGACCAAGCCGTCCTCGCTGTGAGCTCAATAACATCATTAAAGGTGATCATAGGATGATGTAAATGTTGCAGCTGGTGTCACAGGATCCCACATTGGCGTGATACAGCGGAGTGATGGCTTGCCGACGTGATTTGAAAATATCACATCAGGCGACGCGAACACGCTTTGTTCGGTCCTTCTCCTGCATCGCTATTGCAGATGGTCGGAATGCAGTGAAGGCAGGACCTCTCCATAGGTTCTCTTGGCTTTAGCGGTCTGTCCTTCTTCGCCGCTTCGATCAACAGCGTCTGTTGATGCTTTGTTCTTCATCATATCCGCCCTCGTTTTCGAAGTCGCCGTTGATGACCGAACACATCAAAAAATGATCAGGGCCAAATCGGTGGCTTGGCTTTTCGTTGCTACTCTATTCTTTTCCGCGTGTTGCTTTGCCGTGACAAGCCTGACAGCGCATCTCGCGTCTGCGTGGGAGATCAGGGTTCAGGTTGTCAACTCCTTTTTTTCCTTTTCCTTTCCTTTATCTTTTTCTTCCCTTTGTCCAGCCTGCAGTCTTCCCCTGACTGTGATCGACTCAAGGTAACGGTCACCGCGAAAACTCGCGCCTTGACAGCTTGGCATTCTCTGTGCTTCAGCTTCACGCGACGATTCCTCACTGAGACTTTTCCCCTCGATCGAGTTTCGATAGAAGAGCAAAGCACACCCAACCTGCGCGAGTGAAATTATGTATCAATAACCACCATCACAATCCATGATGACGTCCCAGCTTCATCTCGATGTCACCAATTTACACTGCAGAAATCTTGCATCGACATGCAACGCAGCGGAGAAAGAAAATTAGGAAATTTACGTGGCTGAGGAAAAAGTATGGGATCTTACCTGCTCTTCGTAGAAACAGCTTGCGAAAGTGCATGTCTTCTGCAGGGGGTTCAAGGATGGATTGAAATTTTCGGAAGCGGAACTCGAAAATCAGCTCAATCATACACACGCCTCCTTCTCCCTTGATCGTTTGGATTGGCTATCTTTGACCGCCACTCAACCGACCACAACCGGAAGCCCCAAAGTCCGCTCAGGGCATTGCTTTCGGCAGATCCGAGGATCGACGCTTTGGTTTCAGATCGAGGCACGCGCAGGTCAAACTTCGTGCTTGAGCCCCTTAGTCATGCTCTCGATATTGCTGATCCTGGCGAGGAACCTTCTCTGCCCAATCGATAGTCAGCCTGGAAGGTGCTCGAGCCCGTCACTATTGAAAGCTGGATGAAGCGTTTGCGCTAAAGCAAAGAAACGAAGAGGCGGGTGATGCTATCATTCGAGACCATGAAGTTTCGAAAAAAGACTCCTCCTAAATCTAGGATTGGCGTCGAATGGAGGCGGCTAGCAAGGTCCGAACATTGTCTTGCGACGGCTGAGGTCAACTCAATTCGATGCAGATGCGTGACAGAGAAGTCGGGCTGCACCAGGTCCGGCTCATCGAAGATCTGTCCGACGGAAGTCGCTCTCTGCTTCTCCTATTCCAGGCAGCCTTGATGCTTCCTGAAACCCTTGATGGACGAGAGATGGGAGATGGAGAATCTTATTGACTGCGATATAGCCTGGTGTGAACCGCCATGTAGACGAATTGAGCGCGGCACAGACACATACTTGTCTCTGAAGAAGAGAATCATTCGCTGTGTCAGGTAGATTGCTGACCGAGGCTAGCTCAAATAATGGAAAGTCATCACCGAAGACAAGACTCGGGTTAACACGTTTCCTTTCTTTTCCAGTTCCTAATCGGTTCAAATGTCAGCATCGACGTAACACTTTACTGGGATTTTAATCTGCTTTCGCGAGACGGTGTCCAACCTTTGGTGCACGCCAAACAAACAGCGTGAGTGTGAAAAGCACACTTCAGAGACCGCTTGATTTTGTAGTGATGCAAAGGCTGGAAGTGAGGGAAATTGGTATTCGCGCCTCTCCACACTAGACAGGCCGGCAGCCAAGCTTTCATGGCAAAACGTGAGCAGCGCTTGGATCAGTTGCTTCCGCATTTTCTCAAGAAGCGTCATCTTGCGACGGTGCTCGTTTCCGGAGAAATTCCAATTTCACGACTCTCTCAGCGCCCGGTCGATCGAAAGATTGGCCCGTTCGTGTCAAGCACAGCCAGACCTCAACTCGTACTCCTTCCAAGAAGTCCGTTCATCTGTTCCTTTCTTTCTCGTCATTCACCAAACATACCGACGGACGCCAAACAGTCGCTTGAGACTTTCTCGTTCGAGCAAAGGAAGGACACCGACCCCTTATCACCGGACACAAGAACAGAATGGCTTCGAACGGAGGTCGTTTCGCCTCTCGAACCGCCTTCGAGGCGCTCCAGGTCGAGGAGATTGAATCCGACGAGGAGGAGGTCGTCGAGCAGCCGCAGCAACCTGCCGTCAAGACCGCCTCTCCTACAAAAGCCAAGAAGTCAGCGAACAAGGACAAAGCCGCCGCCGCTCCTGCCCCTGCCAAAGCCGAGTCGAAGGACGTCGAAGAAGACAAGGCCGCAGCAGAGACACCTAAGCCCAGCAACGTCGAGAAGCCTGCTGCGCCTTCCGCTACTAACGGCAACGGTGCAAACGGCGCAAACGGTCACAAAACCCTCGTCGACAGCGCTGTTGAAAAGCTCGGTGCACAGAGCAAGGTTGTGCCTACTCCTCCTGCCCCCTTCGCGCCCAAGGCTCCCAAGCAGGGCAGCGAGGCCGTTCAGAGCACAGCTGCACCTGCCAGGCCAGAACAGCCAAAGGCAGCTCAGCCCAGCTCCATTCTGAACAACACATCCAAGCCCGCCAGCGCCGAAAAGGCCCAGGATGTCACGGTACAAGCTCCACAGCGACCCCCTCGTGCAGACACTCAGAGGCCTCAGCTGATCCAGAGGCAGTCGAGCCAGCAGCAGAGTGCTGAAGACGCCGCAGCCGCATCCAAGGCCAAGTGGAAGAAGATCTGGGAAAGGACCACTTTCACTTTCATCATGATCGGCGGATTCATCGCAATCCTGCTCTTGGGTCACCCTTACATGATCTTGCTCGTCCTCGCAATGCAGACCCTTGTTTACCGCGAGATCGTCGCTCTCTTCAACATCCCCAACAGGTCTTCGATCACAGGTGAAGGACGTTCGAGTCGCATGTCTTCTGCTCCTACCAGTGCCGCTGCCAGCGAAGTGGACGAGGACGAGGAGGAAGAGCGTATCCAGAAGCGCATCGAGGGCCGCCGCGAAGAACTCTGGAGCAAGTCGCTCAGCTGGTACTTCTTTGCCGTGGTCAACTATCTGCTGTACGGCGAGTCGATCATTTACTACTTCAAGCACATTGTGTTTGTCGACGCCTACTTCATCCCTTTCGCCAGACACCATCGCTTCCTCTCGTTCATGCTTTATGTGTTTGGCTTCATGGCGTTCGTCTCCAACCTCAAGCGTCGCAACCTCAAGCACCAATTCGGTCTCTTTGCATGGGTGCACATGTCGTTGCTTCTCATCGTCTTTTCGAGCCACTTTATCGTCAACAACATCCTCGAGGGTCTTATCTGGCTCTGGGTGCCCGCGTCGCTCGTCATCTGCAATGATGTTTTCGCTTACATCTGTGGTATGTCGTTCGGTAAGACTCCTTTGATCGATCTGAGCCCCAAGAAGACTGTCGAGGGCTTCGTGGGTGCTTTCATCATCACCGAGATCTTTGCTTACGGCTGGGCGACGTTCTTCCAGCGATTCAACTACATGATCTGCCCCGCCGTCAGCCTGGGTATGAACGCATTCAAGGACATCCAGTGCGAGGTCAACCCTGTCTTCAACTGGTACTACGTTCCACTTCCACCCGCCCTTTCATCCCTCTTTTCGACCATTGTGGGTCACCGCGTCTCTTCTTTCCCATGGTCTCCCTTCCAGCTCCATGCGCTTGTCATGGCTGCTTTCGCCAGTTTGGTCGCTCCCTTCGGTGGTTTCTTCGCTAGTGGTTTCAAGCGTGCCTTCAACATCAAGGACTTTGGTGACAGCATTCCCGGTCACGGCGGCTTGACTGACCGATTCGACTGCCAGTTCTTGATGGGTCTCTTCTCGTACGTCTACTACTCGTCGCTCATCCGAGAGCACCACGTCACGGTTGGATCCGTGCTGCAGACGGTCGTCACTCAACTCACGATCGATGATCAGATCGAGCTGTACAACGAGATCAGGCGCTACCTCGTCGGCCAGGGCAAGCTCGTCAAAGCCTAAGTTCGGAAGCTTCTCACATCCCATTAAGGAGCTAATCTCACCTCTTTGTCCAAAACGTCTCAGTGTAATCTTACCCTCTGCGCTTGAAACGCAATCTAAGTATCGTTCGGAATCACGTGTCTGTATGCGCACACACAGCGTTTGTGAAACAGTCTTTTTTCACAGGGAAGCCGCCTTGCGTAGGCATCTAGATTATTTAAGTCTTTACAGCCACTACACCGTTTATGGCTCAGCATGTACCGCTCGCCCAAGTCCAAGACTGAGCACATCCAACCATTTGCCCAATTCATCCACCGTCTTTCCTAAGCTGGCTGAAACTTGCTCTTTCGTCTTCAAACTTGCAAAGTCTAAGGGCTTGAGGGGCGGGCCTTCGAGTAGCCCTCCCGATCCCAATTTGGTGTCGATGCTCGTAGCCCAGAAGGGCGGCGGTGGCGCTTGCGCTGCAGCGGTTGTAGTAGTTGGCGTTACCGGAGCCTTTCCCATTGCCCCCACCGCTGAGGTGGTGGCAGTAGGCGTGACGGGTGGATCGCTGCTTCCACTATCCTCGTTGCTCTCTCCTAGACTAGCTTGTCGAACGTAGCCCGCTCTCAAACGAGCCAGACGACTGTAAGCTTGGGCATTGGCCCCTTTGTCCCACAAGTTTTGCAAATGGCGAGAGGGGCTAGCGTGAGAACCTGCGGTGGTCGGATCGCTTCCACCGTGAGATTGACGATGGTGTGCGATGAGGTCAGTCGCAGCACCACCCATAGCGGCAGAGGACGAAGGTGAAGCAATGCTTGTGGAGTTGTCGGTCGTTTCAGCACGAGTCATGCGCGTCGCTCCCGATGGCAGAGGTCGGAGGAGAGGCTTGGAGGGCGAATTGGACAGGTCGTGCAGAGATCGAGAGTCTGGGATGACGATGGCAGCGCCAGTAGCCTGGCTGTTGTAGGGGATTTGCGGGAAAGATCCCTCGCTGGGTCCAGAGGAGGTGCTGCTGGAGCTCGGCTTGGTCAGTGACTGGGAGCGTTTCCTCATTGGCAAATGAGCTCGTTCGGCGCCAAGAGGGGAGGCAGGTGGTGCTCCGCCGCCGATACCTCCGCCAGCACCAAAGCGGAAAGGAGTGTTGCCGCTTCCTGTGAAACTGGCCTTCTCTTGTGCGGACGCAAGGGTCGGCTTGAGTGGTGAAGTCGTGAGAGGCTTGGCTGGCTCAACTTGTGGCTGTGGCGGTGCTTGCTGTGCACGCAATGTTGTGGTGGCATTTGCATTCGTCGCTGTAGAGCCTCCCTGCCGCCACGTATTGGCATTCTCCCCTGCTGGTGTCGCTCCTCGCTGCCCATAAATTCCAGCATGTGACACACCATCGGCTGGTTCGACATCGAACAACCTCAGCAACGGATGGTCACGAATGGGGATTGGTGCAGGCTGGTCAACATCTGCCTCGTCCTCTTCCCACTCCCTTGCGCTCCTGAGCGTGTTGAACTCCCAACCTTCACCCGTCTCTCTTCCATCGAAAGCAAACGAATCTCGATTGCCCGCCTCACCCCAATCCGCCGTTTCGGCACCGATGAGACTCATTCGCATACCACCAGCTTTGGTCCAAGCATTGTACGACTGAATAAGCTCTTTGAGCACGCTGACGGGTGTCTTGGTGTACGTCTTGATCCACTTGAGCTTGGTCAGTTCGTCCGACGTGGCGCGTTCCTTGGGTTCTTCGTTGAGGCATGCAGCAACAAAATCGCGCATTGCGGGAGTAAAATCACCGTCAAGGGGCAAGCGTGGAGGCTTGCTCTTAGGGATCAACATGATGACCCGCATCTGCTCGACATCCGCAAGAGGAGGATTGCCGGTCGCCATCTCGTAAATGGTGATACCCAAGCTCCAAACATCGGCTTTCTGGTCGTATGTCTTGCCTTCGGTGATGACCTCGGGCGCCATCCAGTAGGGCGTACCAACAAAAGTACTTCGTTTGCTGTGAATACTGTTGGACGCTAGTGATGCGGCAACACCAAAGTCACACAGCAAGATCCTGCCGGTGCTCGTGAGAAGGATGTTGGCAGCTTTGATGTCGCGATGAATGATGCCTGACTTGTGTAGGTAGTTGAGGGCGACAAGTGTTTCCCTGACAATGACAGCGCAGTAGCGTTCGGCGATCGGACCTGCTTTCATGAGCGTACGGACACTGCCACCCTCGGCAAAGTCCATGACAATCCAGAGCTCCGGACCTTTGAGCCAACAGCCCCAATATCGCACCACATTCTTCGAAGCCGCTTCACGTAGTTGACTGAGCAGTGCGACCTCCCGCTGAATGTCACTGACATCGTCGTCAGGCGTGTCGAGATTGACTACTTTGAGCGCCACCGCTGCACCACTTTCGACATGCACTCCGCGATAGACGGCACCGTATGCTCCGCGGCCTACAAGCTCGAGGCGGCGGTAGACCGAATTGACAGGTGGTGCGCCTCCTGACGAGCCATTGCCTCCGCCACGAGGGGGACCACGTCGATCTGGTGGTCCTCCGCCTCCCGCACCAGAACCGCCAGCCCCGTTCATGCCTCCTCCACCACCTCCGCCGCCGCCCCCACCACTGCCTTGAAAGCCGTTAGGGCGACCGGCATTGCTGTTACCGCGAGCTCGTCCTCCTCCACTACCCGAGCCCGCACCGTGACCGCCACCTCCTGATGTTGCTCTTCCTCCATGGTCGCCGTGCGTAAGCATCTGCAGCAGACCTGCACCTCCTTCGCCGCCGAGTGAAGATGGATGACCACGACTTTGCTGCTGCTTGGTCTCTTTGTGCAGTGCCGGATTCAGCAAATCGATCAAGGCAGCGTAGGAGCGCTTTGCTAGGCCGTTCCGACGCTCCGTCTCTGAGCGAGATGGTGATTTTGGCTCTTTTCGTGACGGACCTGGAACTGCTGCTGTGACTTGTCCAGGTATCAAGGTTGTTGCAGGAATCTCATCCTTCGAAGAAGCTCCTGATGAGTTGGAACGTTGCATGTGAAGGCCTTGATCGCTCTCTGAGGACGGTGTGCCGTCTGTATCTTGAGGAAGCTGGGGCAGGTCCTTCGAGAATGACTTGTCTTCGTCCTCAGCCTCGGTGATCTGCGAGAATCGCCAGGCATGCGACCGGGTACTTTCACCGTAGAAGCCGAGTCCCTGGAGCTTGGGGGACTGTGTGGCAGATGCGGGTAGAGAAAGAGACGATGATTTGCCTTTCATATCCTTTCCTTGATCGCGCTCCAGTGGTGTGTTCAGCTCGTGTAAGGTATGAGATCGCTGATGTCGTGGGTCAAGCTTGGGGATAAGACCCAGGCTTGTCAGCAGCGAAGAGGACGAGTTGGAACGAGACCGATCGCGGTCTTTTGCCGTATCTGCGGTTGATTTTGAGCCGACATCGAAACTGCCCGCCCTGCGAATGACACGTAAGCTCTTCTTGGTAGCTTGCGCTGCCTTGAGTGCAGCGACACTAACGACTTCGCCTGATCTTCGACGCAGCGCTTTAGACGAATGGCTCGAGGCCATCATTGCAAAGCGATCGAGCGCATGTGGATCGTCCAGCTTCTTGCGAGTCGATGGTAAGTGATCTTCTGGATTCCAAGCAGCCAAAGTCTGAGATTCTCGCAGAGGAGAGTTGGGGACGCCAACACGTGTCGTGGGAACGAGAACTTCCTCGTCTTCATCCTTTACTAGGCTAAGACTGCTTGTGCTGGCCTTTGGTTGATGCTTTATGCTACGACCCTCGAAGAAGGCATGCGACAAGGAGTTGGAAGACTGCGATCGCAATATACGATGGCTGCGACCGTGATGAAAGTCGCTTCCTGTGTCGAACTTGGAACGAATTGGTCCATCCGATTTGCGTCGTTGGTGTAGTAAGCGAGGCTGATGCGACTTGTCCGAGCTTGCCTCCAAATTGTGACTGGAGTAGAGAAAGATGTCTCCGCTGTTGGGCAGGGAGAACTGAGAGCCTTCTGTATGAGAACGATGGCGGCCTGCATCCTTCTTGCCAAGGTCGGGTGTGCGGGAACTGGAGGCGGCCTTGGCATCGCGCGAGCTTCGCTTGCTCTGACTCTTCAAGCTGCGTCCCCAGCTCAATCGATCGCTTTTGGCAGAGCCGCCGAATTCAGATACGGAGACAGAGCTGAACGAGTTGCGATGCGATGGCGATCTGGGATGCCCTGACGACGAGATGGAAGAGGTCGAAGGATTCGAGAAAGTGGTGCGGTAGAAGGCTGGTGGAGAAATAGCTTGCGATGATTCTGCTGAGGGTGAAGACAAAGCGAGACCGCCGTAGGCAAATGTGTGAAGCGACTTGTGCTCGGCATGGTAGAGGTCTTGCTCTGTGGCAGAACGAACAATGAATGTCGGAACATGGGAGCCGTGCTTGGCTGTCTTCAGTGGCGATGAAGAGTCCTGATGATGGAACGATTTCGATGCGACATGAGGCGAGCGAGAGGGACCCGCCTCTGCCGACATTTGCCAGAACGACATGATGGGCTATGGCCAAGTTGTTGGGCTGCTGTTGTGACTCCAAGGAGTATCGCTGTTGCCGATCAGGCAAAGGTTCAGGCTATTTTGTGCATGACAAGGCTAAGTATGAGATGCTGGAGCTCCGTGTGCCTTGCAGGCAGTGTTTCAATGAGCGCTATGGTTGTCAGGCTGAAATGTTGAGCCTTCAGAACTTAGTCGATCCGTGGTTTCAGGCGTTTGTAGGGTGATCCGACGTGTAAGAAGAATGAATAATTGTGCGGCGGAAGAATGAGGGCGGCTGTAGTGTCAAGGAGTGTTGATATCAAAGCTGAGCTCGCGGAAGATGGTGTTGTGGTGGTTGCAAGTGTTGACTGCGCATCTGAGGCCGCTAGCCGAAAATGAGCCTCTTTTGAACGTTACGTTGTTTTCTGTCTGTCTCATGCAGGTCGCTTGCAGTACAATTTCGAGGCGGTGTTTTACCAACAACCACAAAATGAGCCCCGAAATTGGACGTAGAAAAGGGTCTCGAAAATCACGTCAACAAACAGTCTAATCTAGTCTGTGCTGCGCAGACGGGCTTGATATGAGTCGTGCAAAGACGCTGTTGAGTGCGTTGAGTCAGTCAAGGATGAAAAGGCCACACACCGAGTCCAGCCAGAGGGTTCCGTTTGAATCGGATGTCATTAGAGTCATTATGTTATGTGCAGATGTGAGGGGTGAACGGTATAAATACAGCGGAAAAATGTTGCTCGTAAAGCGCTTTGCGAGTGAAGGGCATGTCAACATGCGAAAGGAACTGTAGCATTGAAGACTAATAGTGCGAGCTAGCGAAGCTATGCGTTGGTGTTGCTTTGTAGGACGCGAGAGAGGATCGTTGACGCTTTCCAGGCTTGATGTAGCGCCAACGTCAACAGACTTCCCTTGAAGCCAAGCGCTTTCACCATTACTTTCGCCGCATTTACTTGCACGTCATTATCGCCCTCATCGTCATCGTCGTCATCATCATCTCCATCATCATGATGACTAGGAATATCCAACTTATCCGGGAAATACCAACTAAACAGAATCACGCCGACAATGATCAACAGCACAACACTGACCGTCCAAATCGTCCACAATGCCATGCACTGGAACCTGGCTCTGCTCCTCGCTCTTCTCCTCTCCCTTCTCCTGGCGACCAAGTCTGTCGTGTAGGAAGGTAAGAGATGTGGGCCTGCCAAACGACGGTATCCGTAGGGATCATTGGGATCTTCCTCCCCCTCCGCGCTAGTGTTGGTGGCAGTGGTAGCGATGCTCTCCATCGTGTTCGTCTTGGGTACTGGGATAGCGCCATAGTTGGGCAAAAGGCCGGTAGCGACGGTGCCGGAACCTCTGCGTTCGGCAATGTCTTGAATGATGGATTGGGTTATTGCGTCATCTTCCTGTTCTTCTCGATTAAGCTGGCGTTCGTAGGGACCAGCAAAGATGGCTGTCAGTAAGCGCTGCCATGCTGCATTGAGGTTGGTTAAGCCGAATCGGGAGGAGCCATTGGATGATCCACCGATGGTAGAGGATGTACCGGTACGATCGGCCCTACGGCGGGGTGTAACGGGATGGGGGAAAGGGAAAGTCGTCATGATCTTGCTGTCTCTACGTTCGGGTTTTCCGTTTGCGGGAGCGTCTTTGTCTCCCACCCCTGTGCCGCTTTTGTTGCTGTTCAGAGCAGCGGACGAAGTATTGGTACTCGACCAGACACCAACAGCACTCGGATCGCTCGGTAGCGCCAAATAGACAGGTCTGCGTTGCGGTGCAACTTCCTCCGCCATATACCTCGAAGACATGCGAGACGATGACCTAGTTGACGACGCTGTAGAAGACACCGAGGCTCTACTTGGGTCAACCAGCAACACCGTTCCTCCATTATCGCCATTGTCCTTGACCGTCATACTGCTCCTCGAAGAACTCGGAGGCTCAATCCCAATTCTTGGCGTCCCACCCCTTCTTTCCGCTGCAGCCAGGATCTGGTTTGCGCCACTACCACTCACATCCCCTGTCGAAGCAGCGGGGAAGCGAGAGATGCTGCCTACGTTTAGAGAGTATCGATAGGCTGAGGAGTCGAGGACGACACTACTTCTACGACTGCTGTTGGCGCTGCTGGTGGGGGTAGGACCGTCGGCTGGGGAGCGTGAGGATGAGGAAGAATGACGTTTCTTTCTCTCCCCACTTCCTGCTCCGGATGTTGAGGCGGACTGCGATCGATTTGGCTGAGAGTAGCGGCGGGATGAGGGACCCGCTTTCGCACTGGTGTTTGCATTGGCGGTGTTAGGAGGCGAACGAACGATCACTGATGCCGGTCGAGACTGCGATTGCGTTTGCTGTTGCGGCTTTGACGATGTCGCTGGTGCGGTTTTTGAAGTTATAGGAATTACCCTGCTCGTACCTGTCGGGGGGCTGATGCGATCGCCTGTGGAGCTACGAGCAGCCGATGCTTTAGCTTGAGGATGAGCTTGCTTATCGGCGCTCGACGTGGAAGTCGCTTCCGCCTTACGAACCATGATGTGCGTGGGCGTGGTTGCAGAGCCTTTAGCTCTGTGTTGAAAGGTAGCGATAGATGCCCGTCGCTATCGTTTTGCGGTCGAATGTCAGCGTAGCATTGGATCCTGAACGGCAGAGACAATTGGCTGAGCAGGCGTAGTAGGTGGTGATGAAGATGGTAGGTATGATAGGAGAAGCAAGTGCAAGCGCAGGTGTCGTCTGCAGGAGGGGTCACAGCGGGTACCTAAAACCACACCGTTCCACTCTCTGCACAGCGCACCGTGCACAACAGCGCTCATGTGTGATGAGCGCAACTCTCGCATCTGAAAATATCACATTTCGCAAATTTCTCTTTTTTTCGCAGGCAGAAATAGCGCTGCACTGCCACTCCCCCTGAACAGAACAAAAAGAAAAGTGAATTTCCAATAATAAAAGTTTGTGCTGGCTGGTGATGACACTCCGGTTTCTTGGCTCAAGGTCGGGGTTTAAATCGGAAAACAAGGGTGGGGGAAAGCATTGGAATCGGTCAATTTCCAGGGCGGGACGCCGATGCTGTCGTTCTCTGTACGACTCCAATTGATGCCGGAGAGAACGATTCATACGAGCCCTTGTCACGCTTCTCAACACTACACACCGAAGGGATTGCGATGATGAGACCTGGGATATCAACACGATCAGTCTCTACGAGACAATGTCATTCAAGGGTCAGGGTAAGGGTTAGCGAAGATCTTAAGAAGCTCATCGCGTCTACGCCTTCTCAGCGTCAACCTTCTCCCGAGCCATATACCAAGCAATTGCCCTAATCGCCTCCCTATCTCTTTCCACCGACAAATTGTGCCCCGCTGGAGGGACGTGTACAAAGATAACAATGGTACCCTTCCCCGCTCTTTGCGCTTCGACTCTTGAACAGTAGAAGATAAAGTCGCATAGATACCTCCCTGGGTCCAGTGATTGAGCTACTTCTTCTTCTCCCATCCCCCTCTCTTTGAGCCATTTCACGAGGGTTGGTACGTCAATTTGCGTCTCAACAGTGTCGGAGAACTGTTCGTACCCAACGCCAAAGCCACGTGGACGACCTTCCTTGTCGAGATGTTTCGGATCGATACAGTCAGAGGTTGGGAGTATGGGGGCGAAGGAGCCGTTGGCATCAGGTTTGCCGTAGCCTGTCTTGTGCGCTTGCGTTTCACATCGGAGACTGCCGCCTCGTCCGACGCCGACGTGGATGACCACATCCCAGCCCGCGTTCTCTTCTGATTGCGGATGTTCGATCGGATACACTTCAGGGTAAAGCTTCCCCTCCTTACCACCGAACTCTTTGTCCAGCCTCGAATCGCACCAGAACTTTGCCTCTGGAGAGCTTGGCTTCGATCCATGAATGCGTGGTACAAGATCCAACACCGATCCGTAATGAACGGGTACTTGGAGCGTTTGGATCTTTGCAACTCGCCCCGCAGTCTCTGAATCACCGTTACCGTTAGAAGACGTGGCCGAGAAAGGTGAACCCTTCGAGAGTAACGGCGGACTGCTCAAGTGAAGCTTCGTACCGTGCAAAGGTTTAACAGCGAGCCAGGAAGGATTCTCATCAACGGTCATAAAGGGTCCGAAACCCGTAATGAGGATGCTCAGCTCGCGCTGCTTCGAAGTGGATGGTGTCGGCGCCATCTTTGCGACAGTGGCGAAATTCGCTCTTGATCCAAGCTTCCTGATATAAGTGAGCGAACGGTTGATTACCAAGATGTTGCTGGTGGTGAATGAGGTGATATGGTACGGTAGGGAAAGGGTATTGCTGTTGAAGAAGACGGAGCAGCATCTTCCGGTAAAAATCAAGGGTCCTGAACTGTCTGTGCGGGGGCAGTGGAGCGGAGATATGCGTCTTAGGCGCGCGTCTCGATCAATTTGGGAGCCGAAAAAAGTCACCGCGGCAAGGCCGAAATGAAGACCGGCACATCACATCCCTATATTAGACGCTTCCAACACAGTACGAGCAAGCCAGTATAGACAGCACCTGAATGTAGCAATCACATCCACAGCCCGACTGACACACTCAAACGTCTGTCAAGCAATGCAAATAATGGTATTCCAGAATCAAAACTACATGTTCTCATCATCATCTCCACCGAGCAAGTGAGCATAGTCGTCCGCGCTAGCGAATGTGGGCAAATTCTGCATCGACTTCTTCCTCTTCTTGTCGTTCTGCTTCTTGCGTTTCTTCTTGTCGCCTCCGACTTCTTCTCCGTCATCGGAGGAGACTTCAGCACCGCGCTTCTTTGAGTTGAAGTCGGCGAAGGGGAGGAGATCGTCATCGTCCTCGTCGAAGATGTCCCCGCCGTCGCTTTCGTCGTCTTCCCAGTCGTTGTCGGCTTGGTCGGCAGCGGCGGATTTGGCAGTGGACTTGGCCTTGCGAGCGGGAGCGGAGGTGAGTTCGGTCTCGGATTCAGAGTCGGAGAGAGACATACCGGAGATGACGTTGGGTCCATCATCTTCGCTGCCTTCGTCTTCCCCGTCATCGTCGCCGCCGACGAGAGCATCTTCATCGCTATCAACGTAGTCAAACTCTTCATCGTCTTCAGCATCGTCACTGTCATCCAGACCTTCCAGCTCGGCCTTGTCAGGCATAGTAGCCTTCATGACCTTCCAGATCTCCTTCTCATCCGGATCATCATCGCTGTCAAGCTCGGATTCGTCATCCTCGACGATTGCATCCTTACCACGAACAGCAACCTCGCCATCCGAAGCGACCAGCGCATCTTCGTCATCGTCCTCGTCGCCACCAGCCGTGTGAACCCTACCAGATGAAGGAGCCTTCGACTTGAGGTTGAAGAACTTGTGGAAGAACATCTGGTCAGCCGGGATCGTGTCCGCACGCTTCTTCCAGAACGCTTCCGTGTTGAAAAACTCGTCCTCGTTCAACGCGTGCGTCCTTGAACGCGTAACACCACTACCCACCTGCGCCATAGGCTGCATGGCACTGGCGCCCCTCATACCCGAGCTCTGCTTGGGGTTTCGGTAGACGAATCGGTCCAAGAAGTGCGAAAGCGTGTTAAGGGACAAGTCGGCATTGGTGCTGACCTTACCTCCCTCGAGCAACTGCAGCGCATGAACCGAGACCGAAGGGTGGAAGTGCGAAAGGAGAGGCAGAACGTCCCAGAGACAAGTGGAACCGGCGTGGGCGAAGCGAGGTTCACGCTTACGGCCATCGTACTTTGTGTTATTATGCTGAGTGTTGGCTTTGGCAGCCGCAACGGCAGCGAGCTTCTTCACGGCGGCATCTTCGTCTTCGTCATCGCTGGAAGCAACGTCTTGGAAGTGCTCCTCGTCGTCCTCTTCCGGCTCGGTAAGCATGGCTCGCAATCCAGGTGTGCGGCGGAACAGCTCGCCCAGCAAGTGCAGGCATCCGCAGATGAACGATGGCTGGTGCAGCGACAGCACCTGGCAGATACGCTTGACAAAGGCCTTGACACGTTCCTGGTCTTCATCGGCTTTGAGCGCCTGGAAGATGAGGTTGAGGTACATGGCTTGCTTGCTCGATGCTTCGAGTCGAGGATCGAGCAACGAAACGTACAGGACGCGGTAGAAGCGATCGGTGATGGCGGTCGATGTAAGGACAGTCGACGACTCCTGGTGTGGGTTCGAGATGGTCAACTGGAAGATGAGCTGCAGTGCCTGAATCGAAATGTTGAACGATCCAGAGTGGAGGATCTTGAAGAGCGTGTTGACGTGCTTCTCAAAGACCGAGGCTTCCATCTTGGCGAAGGGGAAAGCTCGTCGGACACCAGTAAGGATGGCAACGACCATCTTGGACTCAGCATCCTTGACGAGTTTGGGCTCTTCGACTTTGGTTGGGGCGTTCTGCTTGCCCTTGCCTTTGCCTTTACCCCTGCCCTTGCCCTTACCTTTGGGCTGGTTCTTCCATCGCTTCTTGTCCTTCTTCTTGTTGGCGTCCTCGCCTTCTTCGCCTTCGGCAACACCGCTGGCTTCCTTGATCTCGTTCTGCTTGAGTATACCCTCGAACAGCTCAAAGTACAGCAAGATCAAGTGGTTGGCCGTCGACTCGTCCTTGGTAGTCAAGACAGTCTGATTGAGTGTCAGCAAACCGTAGTACCTCGCGTGAGTGCTGTGGTTGCTTGTCGTCGCGCTGTCCTCTTCACCCTCCTTGGGCGCTGCAGGTGTCGGCTTCATGATCAAATTGGCGATCTCTCGCACCACGATGAACTTCATCGCTGGGTGCGCAGTCAGCAGCTCCAAGATGTGGTTGCTCGTCTTGGACGCAACACTACGTTCTGGGTCACCGAGCTTGTTGACGAGCAATCGAAGCAAATTCTGCTCCTGTTCGGGCTTGTCACGCAACAAGATGAAGATTTGGGTGGTGGCCTGCTTGCGTGTGAATGCGATCGTGTCGTGCGATTGCACTTCGAGCACTTGCAAGAACTGGAAGTAGAACTTCTTGACATGGTCCTCGAATGCCCAGAGCAAGATGTGAGATTTGGCAGCTTCGGCAGCGGCCAAGTCGCCTGAAGTGAGGGCAACAGAAGCGGCACCAAGTTGAGGCTGGTCACGGAAATAGCGCAGCTTTCTCGATCCAAGACCGCCTTCACTTGCGAGCCAATCGGCAAGAGCACGGGTGGCGCGGCTAGCTTCTTCACGACTCTTCTTGCGGGTCATGTTGAGCAGATTATCCATGTGCTTGACGTTGTGTACGGGGCTGCTCTGAACCAAAAGGGTAAGTGCAGAGATTCGATCCGATAGCGTACCTCCGCCTTCGGACGACAGAAGCGAACGGACGAAGTGTGCGTCGGAAGCAGTAAGCGTACCGATGCTGCCACCAGCCTTGTTGAGCGAAGTCTCGCTGCTAGTAATATCGTCGTAGGCGCGGCTCTCTTCGCGGAGGAGGTCGGCACCGAGGTCGAGGAGCTGCGTGATGCGATCGTGCGAAAGGGTATCGTTGCCGGCTGTGGCAGAGGGGAGCTTGGGGAGGGTCTGAGACATCCAGGATGGCACAGCTTCAAGACGCAAGGGTCCACGAGCGGTGTGTGATGGCTTGACCTTGGTCTCCTTGCCAACTCCTTCGTCGTCGAAAACCATCTTCTTGCCCTTGCCCATGCGTGCGACTGTGGTGCTCTCTGTGGGAGTGTTCTGCTGCTGCGAGGTGGACGGCTTTGCTGACTTTTGAGTCTTGGCCTCAGCTTGCTTGTTGCTCTTGCTCCCGTCTTTGCCTTGATCCTTGGTCTTTAACTTGTTGTTGTCTTTGGCTGTCTCCTCGCCGTTCTGCTTCTTGGACTCTGGCTTCTTGCTCTTCTCCACTGCAGCCTTGACTTCCTTGACTTCCTTTGTCTTCTTTGGTGTCGACACCGAAGCAGATGTGGCAAGCTCGGACGAGTTGGGATCCGACTGGAGTTGCTTCAAAAATGCGGCTACTTCACCCGAGAAAGCGGCTTCATCAATGTTGATATCTGACTTCTTCTTTCCGTTGGCTTTCGAGATGAGGTCCAAGTCAGCCCTGGAACCGCCGAAGCTCTCGATTTCGCGCATGAGCGTGTCCTCATCAGCGCTGTCCTCCGAGTCGTATGCATCCTTCTTGCCTTTGCTCTTGCTGCTGCTAGTAGTAGGAGCCTTCTTCGGTGTAGGCTTCGAGGAAGATATCGATGCAGGTGTAACTTGTTTTACTGGTGCGGCCGCCTTGACTGGGGTAGCAGCTGCCGAAGAGGGTCTGCTGGTGCCCGCAGGCTTGGCACCTTTGGGTCGGAAATCTCGCGCCATCGTTGAACAGTGTATGACGACGGCAAGAGATGGTATAGGTGACAGTCAAGCAGTGAAGCTGAGTCTGGCGTATGAGAAAGTATTCGCCCGAAGTGCACCCTTGCTGGGATAGAGTTCAGCGCTCATTTGCCTCAAAATTTTCGAGGAAAGGGTCGGCTTCTGCGAAAAAAGTCCAAAATTCTTGTTCCACTTCGTCAAATCTCGGGTCTCGGCAAGCTTCTTATCCTCAGAAACGTATTTGCATAAGTACAAAATTGTGCGAGATACCGGTGTAACATTACAGAACTCTGCCAAAATCTGAGCAAGAGCTTCTGTGACGCCGATTCCACATTCCCTCCCTTGCGCCTTTGCAGCAGCCCCTTTCTACCCACGGTTCGTCATCCTGTCTCCCGCCAGCGACATGTCCGCCGGCTCTCGTATCATGCCATCAAGGCCGCTGAGGTCTCATCGAGCAACATTTTGCAATAAGGAGCCTTGAATTGCTCATCGATGGATGCATGCATCGCTTTGACACCGTTTTACGCAAGTCAATCCTGCAAGACACAAAGCGTGTTGAAAAAATCGCGTACAGCGTATCTAACGCTAAGCAGCATACATTCACCTCCTGAGTCTCTGCGTCGACTTGCCTTGCCTCCGTTGCTCTTGAAAAGGGCTGCGATTTGTGGCGGCACCACGTTGCTAGTGGGAGCTGTGCAGCACAGCCAGAACGAGGCCTGAGAGCTGACAAGGAGCCACAATCTTCGATAGCGGCCTTCGTTTGTGCAGTGGCTCGGCAGACCTTCTTGGCTGCAAAACGCGGTTTTTTATCGCTGGCATTTGGAGCTGGCTTGGCGCCTTTGCAGACGAGAAGAGGAAAAAGAGGCACAAATCGACTTGCCCAGCTCGGCGATGATTCAAAGTCGGATGTGCCATCATGCACGTCTGCAGCCTCTCCCGACCCAAGCGTGTGCAACTTCTTTCATGCTTGACCTCGTCACCCCCTCCAGAAGCCCCTCGCTCTAATGGTTGCACTCTCTTGTGGCATTCGGCCGCGCTGTCAAACTCAGCTGCTGCTGCTGCTGCTGCTTATGCTTGTGCTGCTGCTTCTGCGCAACCTCGTTTCGTCGTCGATGGATCTGCCTGCGCCATGAGCTCGGCAAAGGAATGCAAGCTTTGTGCAGCATGGCTGTCAAACGCTTGTATAGCCATGCATGCACCTTTTCAGCCTGTCATGTTCGTGCATGGCACGATCCTCTTCTCTCTTGGTGTCACTCCGAGAGCTCGAAGAAGAAGAGCTCCGAAGCGCTGACTTCCGACGTGCTGTGTAGCGCTGCCTCTTTTGCTCAGCTATCTGTCAAGGCGATCTGCTGCCATGACTTTTGTGCAACCAGCCAAAGATTGAGCATATACTTGACAGCTCTGCCTGGCCTGCACAGCGCGACTTGCCAGCTGACGCGCCTTCCCTCCCCCTCGCCCTTCTCCTCGCCCTTCTCCTCGCCCTGCCCCTCTAGCCGCTTCTACATATACATACCAAGATCATCCAGCGGTTCGCTCCTTCTTCTTCCCTCTTCTCCATCATACCCTAGACTCTCTCTCCCTACCTCTCTTTCCCTCACTCCACCCCTTTCGGCTTCTATCTTTTCATCGAACCCGTAGCGTTGATCGCACCGGTATCGTCAAGTTTCCCTTTACAGTCTCTTATCACCAACAAGACTTTTTCGCACCGCATACATACCAGTTCCTCAGCCATACCCCATCCCCCCAACACTCCAACTCCTTCTTAGACACTCTTTGATCACAATGGCTTGCGTCAAGACCCTCCTCTTCGCCTTTGTTGCCCTTTCTCTCTCGCTCATCGCTGTGGCGCAGGCCGCCCAGCCCACCATCAGTCACAATGCTGCTGTTCGACGACACGCGTCCTTAATTCAGGATCGTCCTGCTCGTCGTTCGATTGCCGTCAGCGACGGAAAGATGATCCAGAAGAGGCAGACTGCTGAGCAGCTCGCCCAGGCCGCTGCTCTCAAGCAGTGGGACGATGACTTCCACGCCAAGAACGCAGAGTGGCAGCAGGCTGCCATTGCTGCTCTTGCCCAAGGTCAGACTCCTCCTACTTACGACCAGTACTGGGCTGACAAGTCTGGCTCTGGCTCGTCTTCCTCCTCGTCGTCTTCTCCGTCGGCCGCTGCTTCCACACCAGCCCCTGCTCAGCAGCAACAGCAGCAAGACGCCCAGCCGAGCAGCGCTCCTGCTGCTTCCTCGTCCTCGTCTGACAACAACAACTCCTCCGACAACTCCGACAACAGCCAAACTGCTCAGGTATCGGCACAGGACATCTCCAGCTCGGACGACTGCGCCGAGTCGGATGATTCGACTTCTGCCACCTCTACTGATGTTCAGGCTACCTCCTCTGCCAACGGAGCCGCTGCCGCTGCTGCCACCGGTAGCAAGCAGAACGCTGCTAAGGGTAACAGCAACAACAGCTCGTCGTCTTCGTCTTCTTCTTCGTCCTCGCAGGCGACCTCTGGCAACTTTAACGGACAGGCCACGTACTACGCTCCCGGTCTCGGTGCTTGTGGATGGACCAACTCGGCTTCGGATTACATTGTCGCCATCTCGCACTCACTCTTCGACTCGTTCGGCACTGGCAACCCTAACAACAACCCCGCCTGTGGTCACAAGATCCAGGCTACCTACCAGGGCAAGACCATCACCGTCTCAGTTGCTGACCGTTGCGAGGGATGCGCTTGGGGTGATCTCGACTTTACCGAGACTGGATTTCAGCAGCTCGCTTCGCTCGACAAGGGTCGTCTTGATGGCTTGACCTGGTCGTGGATCGGTGCTGCTCCCTAAACGGTACATCAGCTTAGAAAAGAAGAAGGTACGATCAAGCGTCGCTCTGTTGTCAGCTGCCGGTTCAGCTGCAAGGAAGCGATGCGAGATCTGGATGCTTTGCGATGGCTCGCGTCGCTGTGCGATCTGACCATCGTCGAAGCATCTTATCGTGTATGTTTGAGATTCTATTGGATGCAGAGTTGCCGCTGTCCACCTTGATGGAAGGACGCGCAGTTCGATGTTGTTCAGCCGGAGGATCAATCATACTTGTTCTGTAATTGTAACCCCTCTCGGACTGTAGCACACATTCTTTGCATAGTCAATGTCACCTCACCTCATACAGCATCCTCCCATTCTTGTCTGTGTCTGTGGTTGGTTGGTTGACGATGCGCTCACCCGTTGTCGAAGAAGCATGAGGATGATGAATGGATCCGAGTGAGGAAGATTGCGTTGACATAGTGCGGAACGGGATTCATCGGATTCATGTCGGAGCTGTCAAGATGGTCGCATGATACCAGTCTCCGCCTTGTCTGGCTGAACGGTGACATCTCTGTTGCATCAGAACTTGTTGAAGAACAGTGGCGGCTGCAGATAGCTTCTGCAACGTTGACAGGCGGAGCTGAAGTACGGGACCGGCACTAGAGACACGCTCTGCTTCATTGCGGCATGACTGCGGTGTTTGTGATCGATTGCAAGAAAGCCAGTTCGGAGATGTCAAATCGCTTGCCATTCAGACAGTTCCGACGGCAGCCTAATGGAAAAAGAGGGTTGGTATTCGCGGATACGCGAGACATTCATCGCTTCAGGCTGCAGACAAGATCACACTCGCAAGAAGAAAGCACAATTGCACGGTCGAAACCCCCAAGCGAGATCTGTGAATTTTCGTCTCGGATTAAGAAGACGAGATGTGTGTGAGTGTGTGTTTGGCGAGCATGGTAAGCAGATGCAGGAAGGCGAGCTCCACTCCCAGAAGTCCAAAAGACTAAATCACAACGGGTGATGGTCACCACAGTGGCGCTCAAATTCATCAATCCGAGCGGCAGCATTTGTGCGGTCTTCTCGGTCGGTTCATATGAAACAGCCTAAAACTAATAAACGTATGCAGTGCTTTGGAACGGCAAAATGACCTTTGAAGATAGCAAAGTGCTTGCATGCCTTCAAGAGCTCTGCTCCGTCTGCATATGTCCCCGTTCGAAGGAGTGAGCGGGCTGACTTCGTTACGGCCTTACCAGCGAAAAGCGTACGAGTCTTTTGAAAGCTTTTCACGCCTTATTCTGCTGCTTCTCTGCACCATATGCAAGCAACCTCTTTTGTGACGTCCAAAATCCAATCTATTGTCGGCAACCTTCTGATCTTCTTCTGTATCACAACAAAGTCATCCTGGCCAGCATGGCTACTTATAATCATCTACGCCCACCTCGATAGGTGACTTGTGTGCAACAAGCCTTAAATGAAATGACGAAGCGTTGAAGTGACAAGACAATGACTGTATGATATCAGTGGGGTCGAGAGGGCGTATCGGAAAAGCCGCATGATGTGGCTTCTCTGATTCGATGAGGATATCATCAGAAGGTCGGAGTCTCTGTCAAATGCATTCAAACGTATCAAAGATGCAGACTCGCAGACTTTGGAGCCCAATTCAAGCCCTTTTTTGGCTGGGACAGTTTCCACCGACCGCGCACTCTTTCGCATTTTTTTGCCTTTAGACTCGTCCTGGACCCCTTTTCTTTACCCGCCCACGGCCGTGCGTGAATTTGTGTGACCAACTGACTGACCTCGCTCTCACTCTCTCAGTGTCTTCCAAAGTTGGCCGTGTGGTCTTGTGCCTGTCTGCCTGTCCTTCTTGGGCTCACCTTCTTGACTTTGTCTCACATTGCCCCCGCCCTCCGCCTTAAGCTGTGCTGCGCGTGGATTTTGAGTCCTTTTTAGGCATCAAGCGCACTGTCACTCTCTGCCTTGCTCTCGGTCTGCCTTTCTGACTTGCTCTGCTGCCGCGATTTTCTTTCTCACTCTGAATCTGCGGCTCCTGCGGGCTTGGGTCGCGCTCAACGCACAGCTCAGTCCTCACAACTGTCGCTTTCGCTTTCGCTCACACCACCTTCCCGACTTTTCGTTTCTTTCCGATCTTCCCCATTCCCACTTTCTTCACGCTTGGACCTCTGGATCTCTGTTCATCGACTCCGGCATCTTTGCGTTTAGCGCCGGTAGTATCGTCCATCACTCTACTTCTGCAGCTACCGTTCGGAAGCTAACTTATTGGTACCGTTCTGGAGAACAGCGTCATTTCTCGGAGGACCCGACTCGTAGCCCAGCTTTTTGCCAGTAAGCTTCAAAGCTGCAAGCCATCACGGCTGCAAATCGGATACGCTCCATTTGGTCTCAACCCGCCGCCATTCACCTCCCGATATGACCACACAGACCTAAACCTTAACCTTCAACCGTCAACCTTCAACACGTTCCAGCTCGTCCCAGAAGCG
The DNA here is from genome assembly GCA_001736125.1 of Pseudozyma tsukubaensis. Lineage (NCBI taxonomy): Eukaryota > Fungi > Basidiomycota > Ustilaginomycetes > Ustilaginales > Ustilaginaceae > Pseudozyma > Pseudozyma tsukubaensis. The sequence goes on along the minus strand of MAIP01000066.1, from coordinate 14,813 downwards.
AACAGTCAAGCATTACCAGCGGCTGACTCTTCACTACTCCGACTCCGTTTAGTGACTACTCTCAGGTAACGCCTGCATTGGAACGCATTTGCAAGGCACCAGCCGGCAGCTGAACCTAATTCAGCACTGAATCGTCACACAACCAAAACGTTCTCTTCGGATCGCTCCGACTGCGTGCCTGTCAACAGCCGCACCCTCCTCCGCATAAGCTCGACGACCAGTCAAGGTTTGCTTCCTGTGCTGCTGCTTGCGCGTAGCTCACAGTTGCACTCGGCGACATTCCGAGTGTACAGCGCTTCAGCAATCGACCCCACACAACCACTGTCCCTCTGAGGAACAGCTGACACGATGCAAGGCACAAATGCAGCCGCATCAGCGGCTGGACCTTCACTCGCAGTCAATTCACAGTCAGATTTGGAGCGCAAACCCACTTGGACTCAACTCAGCTTCGATGATGGATTCGACCTAAACCTTGCAGGCACTTCCACGCTGGCTACACTATCTTCCCAAAACCCAAACGCAAACGCCGGTCCTTCGGCTACGTCGCTCACAAATCCACCCCAATTGAGTGCATCACAAACATTTCGACCGCTCGGTGAGTACACGCGCCTCCCTTGCCGAGGATCACTGCCGACCTCGCTGTGCAACCTGCCGATCTTGTGCAACCTCGTACTGACTTATTGCTTTCGCACCTTCCCGCCGTTCGACCTTTACGCCGTTCGTCTCAGCAGACAAAGACACGACGGCGTCCACAACAGAACCTCTGACTAGCACTCTTCCCAGCCACATTAATGCAGCTTCAACCGCTCAAGAGAGCGAAAGACTCTCTACCAGTCCGGCTTCGTCCAACAAGGCATTGCCCATGTTGCCATCTGTCTCGCAGCAGAGCATGTCAACAGATCGACGACAACCATCAGCAGAATCGCAAAAGACTCCAAGCTTGCCTGCGTCCACGAGCTATGCCAGTACCGCTCATGCTCGTGTACCGTCGTCGCAGGATGGTGCTCCTACACCAAAGCCGCCAGGCACACCACAGACCTTTTCACATCCATCGCCCGTCGTCATAGCCGCCACACCAGAACAGCCTCAGCATCCTGACCCCACCACACCAACCGCCAGAACAGCGCCTCATCAGGCTTCTCGATCTCAATCTGGCGGTGTTGTCACCTGGGATCGTTCGCAGGCCAGACCGCCTCGTCCTGTCTCTTCAGCAGACGCTTACATGAAGCCCATCGAAACACTTCAGTCTGAGACCTCGAGCCGACCCGGAACTGCCATGAGTCATCTTAGCGGCTCCAACTGGATGCATGATGGACCTGGAAATCGCAGTAGCGTTGGCACGACATCCACCATGCCCATGAACCAGATGAAGCGCGCTTCAGTTCTCTCTTTCCAGACCGCCAACAGCGCGGGCTTCACCAGCGGTGATGAAGGAAGAGCATCTGATCGCGAAGACCTGGCGGACGACACTCTTCTTGCAGGCCCTTCTGGTGCCATGAACACGGCTCAGTCGCATCCGGCTCATGTTCGGCCGTGGCTTGAGCAGGCTCACTCTGGGTATGCCTCGTCGCCAGACGAGCGCCAACTTCCTGGCGGCCTGCCCGGCTCCTTCTGGGATGAGCCCTCAATGCAGCCACCTCCCCAAACCATGATGCCACCAGCTGCCATCCAGCAAGATGTGCGACCATCGCCTGCTTCTGCTGATGTCGGAACACCAGCGACACCTATCGCGAGCACCTCGGCATCCACCGCGCAGACCGGAGTCTCCGATATCATTACAAAGCACGAGGATGCCAAGACCGGAGATGGTCGGATAAACCGCGATATGGAACCTGTCGACGTTGGATCGAGCCTTGCACCGATCAATACCCAAGGCTTGGCACCAGCTTCACCAAATGCGCCGCTATCTTCTACCACCATCGCCGGTCGCTCAGACGAGACAACGCAAGCCATGACGCGATCTCCTGACATCACCAAGTTGCGAAAGCCTTCACTACCGCTGCCGGAAATGGACGCACCACCGCCGGTCGCCAAGGATGTCGCCTTTTCTGGTCCCAGCATGGTGCGCAATGGTGGCAATCAAGGTTATGGTGGAGAGGCAAGCCCTATCCCTGCTGACAATGTGATTCCACCTCCATTGCCAACCGAAGCGGTCAAGAGCCAGCCCGTTCTGACACCAGACATGCTCATGAACGGACCCGCTGAACACAGACCAGTCTCGGACTATCGAAAGAAGCCCTTGGCTGACATCAGTCCAGCCCAGAAGGCAGCCGGCCTCGCGCATCTTCAGGCCCAGGCCAAAGCAGCAAAGCAGGCCAACATGGAGATGCAAATGCAGGCGCATCCTCCTCCCACTCAACCACCCGCCGAGGCGCCACCCATCCCCGACTTCGAGCGAGGACGACGCAAGTCGAACGCCAGTCTCACTGCCAATGTGGCAATGGCACAGGCGGCAGCAGCTGCAGCAGCAGCGCGAGGAATGGTAAGAGGCGATCTTGTAGACCGACCCAGTACGCCAAGTGTGGAGAGCGAGTCCTCTCGAGAATCGAGTGCACCGCCCGATGGAGAGGTTGAGGCACGCGCAGAATGGGAGCGACGTCGCAGGATGAAGCGCAAGAATGGCAAGAACAACAAGAAGCAGCAGCAGTCGGATGCTACCAAGCAGCCCAAGGGGCGCTCTGACACCTTCAAAAACCAACTTCGACCGCTTCAGCTCGTTCCCGCAGATAACCTCAATGGCTACTCTGATCGCAATGGTGTGCCTAACTCTGCCCCGAGCAGGTTCGCACGCGGTCCTGGTGATCGAAGCAGCATCGCTCTCAGCAATCGTTCAGGCAATGCTTTTGCGCCTTCTGCTGCAGACACCTCTGGCTCTGGACAGACATACAGCACTCAACAATTGCAGAGATTGCAGGCTCGCGAACAAAGGAGAAGCGTAGGCGCCTTCAGCGCTGCCATGGCCGCTGCCAACGTCGTCTCCAGTGGCAGCAACGGACCGTACCCTGTATTCGCATCTCCTAACACGGGCCCACAGAAGGCAGGATCACGCCAATACCCCGGTCTCATGGCGCAGCGTAGTCTCGTACCGCCCTTCGAGCTGCAGCATCGACCAGATGGACTTCCTTCTGGTCTGATTGGCCCAGATGGCGTGCGCAGGAGCCTCAATGACCCCGAGGTGTGTCTGGAATGCATGATGCGAGACGAGGACATGATTGACATCACCGTCCTTGGAGATGGTATCTGGGAGCGAGAGAGTGATAAGGAGTTCGAAGAAGCAGTACGACTCGAAGCTGAGGAGGCCGCCAACGGAAACGGAATGGTCGGTCCCAATGGCAGCGTCGGTCACAGCGACAGCATCAGCAGCCATCGAGACTCGCGAGGCTCTCGCAAGCCACGTAAGAGGATCGGCAAGGGCGAGCCGCTCACCGTCGAGCGACTCAAGCTTCACACGCAGATGAACCCGCCCGCTTCTTCGTTCCGATGGCGCACGCTCCAGACTTTCTTGGCTGTCCAGGCCAAGTATATTGCCATGGAACAGCAGAGGATGCGATTAGAGTCTGCCGACAAAAAGACCAGGTACAACAACGACTCGATCAGCAGCCGTGGCAGTATCGCTGGTATTGATTCTCCTGCTCTTGGAGCTCAGTCAGAGCGCCGTCTCTCTTCACCCTTTGCACCTCCTCGCGATGCTTCGGCGCCTTCGCGACAGTCTATTGTGCAGCCCAGTGTCGACGACAGTGGTCTGACGCCCATTCAAAAGCAGGAGAAGGAGCGCGATATCGCAGCGGCGCAGGCAGCTCGCAAGAAGTTGACAGCAGGTGCAGCAGCAGCCTCCGTGACGCCCCCCCTAGGCATGCCTGCCTATCCGACCACACCTTTGCAGACGCGCACGCTTCCTCAGGCCATCCCTGGTCGTGCTGGCTCAGAACCGGAAGACCTTGCAGCTCCTGCCATCGGTGCTGGCATCATGACGCCCGGAAGTGGTCGTCGTGTGCCTTTCGGATCATCTCAAGCAGCTCGAGCAGCAAGTGTGCAGGATCTACGATCTGCCGCAGACGCAAGCCGATCATCCTCGACCGGTTACCCTCCTAGCCCTGCTGACAGCTTGATGCCACCCTCGCGCTCGTTTATGGGAGCATCCCCGACTGGCTCACCTTCTCGTGCAGCCGGTCGATCTGGCGCGTCTCAACTTTCACTCATGCACAGTGGCTCGATGATCGACATGCACGTCGCACAAGAGAACCAGACCGAACATCGACTCAACCAGAATGGATTCTTGCCTGGCACGCCGTTGGCTGTCGAGTCGCCAGCTGCTCTCAATCGATCCTTCTACGGCTTCCCAGGCGATGGCGAATCCTCGCTCCCTGATGCAGCCGCGTTCGAGCGATCGCGCATGGTCTCTGGTGATGGCTATGTCGACCCGATGGAAGCTGGACCACGAGGTCTTGATGCGGCTCAGGACGACAACATCAAGCCCAAGAAGAAGGGCTTCCGTGGGCTGCTGTCCAAGTTCACTGGCAGCAGCGGCGGGCCCAGCCGTCAAAATTCTAGCGGAGCTGCGGGCGACAGCATCAACGGAAGCATTGCAAGTCGTAATGCCAGCAAACGCTCGCAGGGTTCGGAAAGCTCTCGGCCACGTCAGAACTCAATGAGCGCCGACCGCTCGCTCGATGCTGTTAGTCCAGCTATCAACGGAATGCTCGGCAAAGCACGCAAGTCGACCTCATCGTTTTTCAGAAACGGTGTAGAGCCTGACGTGGAGCCCAAGGCACGCCCTCAGCCTAGCGTAGGCAACTCGGTGTTTCAGAATCCGCCCGGGATGGCAAGTCAGAACAGCCTCGATCTGGGGCCTTTCCAGCCAGCTTCACCGCAGGCAAATGCTTTCGGTAGCACCAACGGACGTGGCGTGCAGCAGCAGCAGCCCAGCATCGTCGGTTCGGACCCGGCAAGAATGAGAAAAGCTTCGAACCCGTTGATGCAGAGGTACCTCAACTCGCCTTCGCCTGCCACGCAAGCCTCTCCTGTGTCAAGCCCCAACCTCATGGCGCAGCCAAGTGTTGGCATCCCCACATATCCCGGTCAAGCGCCTGCCGATGCTCGCAACAGCCGCATGTCCAGCTTTGCCAGTATGCGGGACACGCGCCCGCCCGCGCTGCAATCGATCCCCGACAGTGGTCTGGACGACAATGATCCTCGAAGGTCGATGCGATCGAGTGCCGGCAGTGCCAGCTTGCGCAAAGAGCTGCCGTCGATGCCTTCTTCAGCAGGCGATGCACGAAACGTCGATAGCTCTTTTGGTGGGTCGGAGCACCAACGTTTCGAGTCCAACGGCACCGGAAGGGTGCGAAGCCCAACGATCGGCTCAACTTCTTCGGCTACACGCTCGCCGGTCCCTGCGCCAGCGGTGAACATGGGTCGGGTAGCAGTACCTCGAAGCGGCAACGGTATGTTGGGCAGACAAGCTCCACCTGCAATCAACACCAATGCTGGCAATGATCTCGGATATGGCGCTATCGCAGACGACAATGCTTCAATCAACAGTGCCAATCCCATGCGCCCGCCCAAGAATCCTCGCCGACCGGACGGAGCACTCAACTCGCCCAGTATTGTCGATCTCAACAATGGCCTCAACGCGCCCGCCCGAGACTTCCCTCAGCAGCCGCAAGTCAACCGATACGACACATCCGTCAGCTCGATCAACTCGCCGATAGCCTCAGAAAAGACCAAGAGATCGCGCTTCCTTGGGCTTCCCTTCGGCCGCAAGAAGCGCGAGTCCACTTTGGCTGATAGCAAACCTTCCATCGTGATTGGCACACCGGACGATGAAGGTGATGCTTCCTTCCCACGACCTCCTTCACAGATGCGTTCGTCATCGAGCGGCTTCCTACCCAAGCTGCGATCGCGCAAATCGTATGCTGGATTAGGGGCACCGAAGTCAAGCTTTCAAATCGAACGTCAACGAGTCCTCTCTTCTCCAGCTCGCGAATACGACACTTCCACAGCTGGCCCACCTCGCAGCCAATCCGCCTTCGGCATGGCACCCACCCAACGATTCGTATCGATGGACATCCCACGTCGATCGATGAACGTCAATCGCTCTGCCTCTGCCCAGAACCGTCTTAGCACCGTCGGGGCCTACGACGAAGACAACCTCGCCGCAGAAGAAGACGAAGACGAAGAGGATGACGAGATGGAACGCGAACCAGGTTACGAAGCCGAATTCAACCGGTACGCCCAAGAAGCTTTGGAACAACGCAAGATCAGCGGCTTAGGCTTGAGGGGCAGAGACGTCAGTGGAGGAGCAGCGAGCTTTGGCAGAAAGAGTCTCAACCTGCTCAGGGATGGATTTAGGATGCCCATGATGCGTCAGACGAGTGAACAGTCGCAGAAGAAGGGTCGTTAAGCCGGGGATTATGACCCGCACATCTTATTTTTATCGTTTCACTATCGTTAGTAGTAAACAATGGCAATCACTCATACACATGTATGCGAAATCTGATGCGCGCTGTGTGACTCAGTGACGCTGGCTGTTTGCATCAACAACACACTGGACGTGAGAAGCGAAGAAAGGATTTTTATCAGCGTCAATAGATGGGATGGAGAAGGGGATGAAGATGTGTGGAATCTGTGGGAGTCACGTGACGGCAAACGCGTATTCACCAACCTTTACTATAATTTCGTTGCGAAAGGGGCGATTTTTGGGAGTCAGTTGAAAATCGTGCCTCTCCACAGCGCTATTTTTTTCAAGAGTTGAAGGAATAAACGAATTAAAAAAAATGGATGAAAAAGGCTGAGCCAAGTCGCGTGTGTGTGTTGATCTTTTGCTTTCTGAAACGCTGATGCACCCCACGCGAGCAATGTCGATCCTCCACCAGAAGTCTTTGGAGGTTTGTGATGTCCAAGAAGATTCCGGAATAGACACTTTTTATCACTATCACCACCTCAAATGCTTATGCTCTACCTGTAATCCTCTGCACCTTTCGGAACATCCAGCAACGACACCAGCATTCGTACCGGAGACAAACCCTTAGACCAAACGCATCGGTCACCAGCAAGCGAAAGGTCAAGGAAGGACACAGGAAGGATGCCTTCCAAGACTGGACTTGGTAGCGACGCCAAGATCAGCATCTCTTCCGTTACCGAGCTCCACTCGCACTTTGACGAGCTTTACGATGACTTACATGCTCCCGAAACCGAACATACGTGGCAGAAGATCGAACGTGCGCTGCTGCACATCCAGGCAATCACACGTGGTGGAGCTACAAAGTACTACCCCGAGTTCGTAGCGTTGATCAAAGATGCGGGAGCAGGACCCATCAGCAATGCTCTGCTTTCGGAGAGGACTAAATTGTCGGGGACAGCGGGAGATTTGATGAATTCGATAGCGCCAAGGCTGGCGGAGAAGTTCGAAGGGTTGGTAGGCGTTTTCGTACCTACGCTGTTGCTGATTTGCGCCAGGACGAACAAGGTTGCTGTGAAAAGGGCGGAGAAGACGTTGCACCTGATTGTCAAGCATTGCAGGCCACCTTCGCTGGTGCCTTATCTCAAGGAAGCGATCAAGGACAAGGGACAAGGGTTGCGAGCCGTTGCAGCGGGAACATTGGAATTGGTACTGGAGTACACGGAGAAGGAGCGTCTAACCAGGAAAGTGGCGGACATCGAGGCATGCATCAAGAGCGGAGCGACAGACTCGAACCCAGAGGTACGACAGACAACAAAGAGGCTCTTTGAGCAGTATGTTTCCATCTGGCCCGAGAGGGTAGAGCAGTTCACCAAACCCATGACACCCACCATCCGCAGATACCTTTCGCTGCCCAAAACAGGAGCGCTGCACGTCGAGATTCCGGAGATGACAGCAACGGTCCAGTCGACCCGGCAAGTAGCGTCGCACACCTCTGCAGCTCCGCAACAAAGCAGATACGAAGCAGCAGCAGCTATCGCCCCCACCGCAGCGGCACCTCGTTCAACCACCTCATTGTACAGCTTCTTTCCAGACTTGCCCAAGGCAAGCTCATCTTCTTCTGCTTACACATCTGCGGCTCGTCCACCTACCGGTCCTGGCTTCAATATGAACGACGCCACCTATGCGAAACGCGGTCTCTTTGCAGACCAGATCGCAGCAGCGAGGAGCGCTCGACTTGCTCGCGTGCCTTCCTACAACTTTGATGACATGCCCAAAGCCGATCCTGCTCCAGTGCAGCACTCATTGAAGAGGCAGCCAAGCTTCGAGCAGATCCGCAGTCATGGACCACAGTCATCTGTCGCCGCTTTTCGCGTACCAAGGTTCGACGTTGTGGTGCCGAGCAGGCAGGACAGCGAAGGGAGCAGGCCTCGTGGATACGAGCCTGCTGCATACGCTCATGGGAATATTAATGCAAACACCCCAGCATTCGCCTCTGCTTCCGGTCTGCATGGTAAGAGCGCGCTGCTAGCAGCCTACAAGCAAGCTTTCGTGGGTGATATAGTGGGCGCAAAGCCGTCATCCTCCTCCTCATCAGCAAACCGCGAGCGCCGTGTTCGCGATCGCTCTGAAAAGCCACGTAAGCACAGTGACGATAGACGCGAAAAGACTGTCACAGTACGCTTCGGTCCAGAAATCGAGGATCAAGAACGAGACCCACAGCATTACTTACAGGATGGAAGTAGCGGTGCTGACGCGATGCGAAGGTCCAGATCGGCACCACAGATTGCGCTTCAGAGTGAGTCGGACGCGGCGGGCGATGACTCGGATGTGGATGCTGCTTCACCAACGGAAGCAGTTCGAGAACAGAAAAGCGGAACGAAAGCTGCCAAGTCAGGGCAGGCATCTTCAAGCAAAAAGTCGGACGACTTCGACTCTGACGAAGAGGAAAGGCCGTCTACACCACCTGACCGTATCCTGCATGCGCAAACGCCAAGGACAGGTGTCAAAGCAAGCAGAGTCCCCGCGCAACGCGTCATCATGCCCTCCGCTGTCAAGGTATCAGCGATGCGTGTATGGGCTCCAACACCTTCAGCCAAAGTGGCGGCCACACGTGTGGTGGCCGAGTCGGCATCAGTCGAGTCGAGCCCTATCCCAAAATCCCGTACAGCTCCTGCGTCACCGCGATTGCAGCCAACGGAGGCCGAGTCTGAGCCTTTGACGGCAGAACAGGACAACCCGAAGCAGAGCGAGACGACAGAACAAGCGGAGAAGGGACGAGGCGAGGAGAAGACGGAACCGGTAAAGGCAGAGGAGGCAAAGAAGAAGGAACCGGCCGTAGCAAAGAAGCCAGCAGCCGTTGCGGCATCTGCAGCCAAGCCAGCTCCCAGGCCGGTCGTCACCAAGGTTGCAGCGGTCAAGCCAACTCCAGCGCAGCTTGCGGCCAAGGCACGACTCGAAGCACGAGCTGCCAAAGAAGCAGCTGCTGCGGCTGCGGCTGCCGCAAGCAGGAAGACACTTCCAAGGCCTGCGACCACCGCTTTGAAACCGGCGGTACCCAAAAGACCAGTCGCGTCTACAACTGCGCCTCCCAAGACTGCAGGCAAGCCAACTGCGCCAGCATCTACTAGCGCCAAGGTCAGCAAGCCTGCGGTGGTGACGAAAGCGAATCCGGTGACCAGTACGGCAATGGCTCGAGCCAAGCTTGCCGCAACGACAAAGCCGGCAGCAGCCTCTGCACCGTCAGCGATCCTTGCTGCGAAGAAGGCAGAGATTGCCAGCACTACAAGGACGTCAAGTCTGACCGCTTCGACAGCATCAACACGCAACAAAGTTGTACCCGCTGCGACGGTGAAGAAGTTCCAGCCGACAAAGCCATCGAGCTTGTCTTCCAGCTCGCTCGTGTCCAAGCCGAGGCCAAAGAGTTCTATAGCTGCATCACTGACGGCCAAGAGCAAGCTTGTAGGGGCGCAAGCTGGCGCCTCTGACAAGGCGAATGCGGTACGAAAAGCCGGAGCCACGATGGCTGCTCGAATCGAAAAGCATCGCAGAGACTCTGCAGCTGCCGGACCGACATGCTCGAACACAGCACCGCTACCGCCATCCCAAGTATCCGATGCAGGCTCAGACAAAGAAGCAGTTGCGGAGACGGCGATGGCACAAAGGCCAAGTCCCGCAGCGGCTCAAGAGCAGGTTGTGGTAGAGCAGGAGCACTCGGAGGAAGATACCGAGAGGAAGGACGAAGTAAGCGTTGAAGCTGAGTCGGAGACAGCAGTCACAGGCTCAGATGCGATTTTGCAGTCGGCTGATAGTCAAGACAAGGCAGCTCAGCCAAACGAGCCCGAGCTTGAACCCGAAGCACCAGTCGAACCCACGACCCTGAACGAGGATGAGGAGATCGCGGCACAGCAGGACACGGTTGAGAAGGTGCAGAGCAGCGAAGCCACCGCGCCTCCTTCTGAAGAAGATGTCTTGGAGACAAGCACCGTCTACACTCAGGCACGTGAGCCAGTGAGCGACATCGGTACTGCAATCAGGACGCCCAGCGTTACTCAGATTGGAACGCCCGCCATGGTGCGAACGCCTTTAGGATCTAAGGATCAGAACTTGCCCAAGGCCACGCCAAACCCAACTGTGACTCACGTCAAGACGGCGTCGCCGTTGTCCGTCAATCACATCAGGGCCGAGACTCGCTCAACTCCTGCTTCATCACCGCTACGCCGTACGGCCACTCCAAAGCAAGTAGTCAGGATTCCTCAGTTCGAGCAAGAGTCATCTTCTGAAGATGAAAACAACGATGAAAGCATCAGCGAAAGCGAGTCCGAGTCAGAAGACGAGACAGACGAGGTCGTTCAGCTACACTTCCGTCCACGCCCGGTTGTTCAGGCGTCACCTGTCAAGCTCGGAGCCGCTAACAAGCAGCTTGTCCTCGGTATTGACTCGTCGAGTGATACCTCCATGATGGAAGCCAGCGAGAGCGACGAGACTGTACTGTTAGAGCAGGCTGCTTGAATCAATCAGTGCAAGCAGCATCTATACCCTAATCATATGATGCCTATCGTATTTGTTCTTTCTGCTGTGTGTAAACATGATGACGGTGTGTGAATGAGTCTGAAAGCGGGAGACAACTACCGATCGGGTCAAAGCCGATTCCAGAGCTGACAAAGAGAGATCTGAAGCGATATGACGCGGATTTCTCCACTCTCTCTCACATCGTGCTTAGGTCAAAGCGCGATTTTCATCAAGGAAGAACATCAGTCACTGACTGCTAATCCGATTTCCGGCGCGAAAGAGCACAACCTTTCTCTCCTCGGAAGAAGCAGACATCGTTTCACTCTCCCATCCCGCACTTGATCTCGACCTTTCCATTGCTCATCGGCAGCTGGATCCTGTTCTGCCACGGTCGATTCAAACATCAAGAGGTTTTGTTCTCGCGGACACGTTGGCGTTTGATCGTCACATCAATGGCTGAGTCTTGATTGCTGCCTCTTCCTAGCAAGCCAGTCGAGCCGCGAAAGGCAGCAGAGGCAGCCGCTATCGGACCAAGCTGAATGGGAACACTCTCCACCAACTAAACTCTCTGCTCGCCATCATGTGGCCCACGGCCACCGCCGTCGTCGGCATTCGCTCTTGTGCTCGAGCAACCGAGCTCAGAGCTGCACTAGGGAACACCTTGTCAATATCTCGTGCATCCTCGCTCGCTTCGCAACGCACGTACTCTTCCACCATCGCAAGAAGTGCTTGCTTCTCCACATTCTCACGATCAAAGGTGCTCTCTGAACCATTTCTGGTGGCGAACCAGCAGCTCCGTAGCTTCTCTACCTCGCTTTCGAGGTTCAACAAGCCTGAAGAGTCCAAGCCCTTCACACCGAACCCCCCAACAGCCAAAGATGTCAAACCTACCACCTACCCAGAAGAAACTACATCAGAGTCTAAGCAAGCAGCATCAGGATCACTAGCCTCAAGGCTTTCCTCTCGCATCCGCTCTCTCCTCCAAACACAGCTGGCAAAATCGGCACCAAAGTCAAAGGATGGCGCCTCTCCCGCACCTACCAACTTCCCGGATCTCAGGCGTCTCTTCTCGCTGGCCATGCCTCAGAAGAAGAACATTCTCATCGCTCTCGGTCTCTTGCTCATCTCGTCTTCTATCACGCTTACTGTGCCTTTCGCAATCGGCCGCTTGATCGACTTCTTCACTTCGGGTCAGAACGCACTCTTCGGCCTTGGCTTTGGCACCGTTGCCGCTCTCATGCTCCTCATCTTTGCCATCGGCGCCGGAGCTAAAGCAGGCAGCAACATCTTGCTCGAGCTTTCTGGTGTACGTGTCATCCAAGGTATCCGAAACCAAGCCTACCGATCTGCGCTGCGCCAAGACGTCGAGCTCGCTGACAAGGGAGCCGGAGACGTCGTTAGCAGACTCAGCGTGGACACCAACATTGTCGGAGAATCGCTCACTTCCGATATTGGTGATGGTCTGCGTGCGGGTGCCACGGTCCTCTTTGCCGGAACTGCCATGTTCATGATCTCGTCCAAGCTTACGCTGCTGATGATGGCCGTCGTGCCTCCTGCCGCCATTGGTGCCGTCTTCTACGGTCGCTATCTTCGAGACTTGACGCACAAGACCCAGGACGCAGTTGGACAAATGACCCGCCTCGCAGAAGAACGACTCTCGCCTCCCGCTTTCCGCACCCTCACCGCTTTCAACACACAGCGACAGGAATCTCGCCGCTTTGATGAAAAGATCGGCACCATTGTCGATTTGCAGACTAAGGAAGCCTATGCATCCGGTTTCTTCTACGCTGGAACCGGTTTTGTGGGCAACTGTGCCATCCTGACGCTTCTCACATATGGTGGTCACTTGGTTAGCCACGGAGAGATCTCGGTCGGTGACCTTACTTCGCTGCTGATGTACACTGCCTACCTTGGTGGTGGCATGGTCAGTCTCACTTCCTTCTTTGCTTCGCTCATGAAGGGTCTTGGTGCAGGTGCTCGAGTCTTTGAGCTCATCGACCGCGAATCCAACGTCGCGCTCGGCAAGGGTGAGCAGCTTCAGGTAGCTGGCACTTCCGCTCGTCTTCCTGTCCGCTTCGAGGACGTTCACTTCACCTACCCTTCGCGACCTCAGCAGCCTATTCTTCGCGGTGTCTCGCTCGACATCGAGCCTGGTCAGTCGTATGCGCTCGTTGGTGGCTCCGGAGCCGGCAAGTCTTCGGTCCACTCGCTCTTGCTGCGCTTCTACGACCCTACCAAGGGTAAGATCCTGCTCGCGGGCCAAGACCTCGCATCCTACCGTCCAGAGAGCGTCCGCAAGCACCTCGCTTTTGTTCCTCAGGAGCCTATCCTTTTCGACGGAACGCTTGAGGAGAACATCAAGTACGGTACCGAGTCAGCAACGCGTGAAGAGGTCGAGCAAGCCGCACGTATGGCAGGCTGTGAATCTTTCATCTCCGAGATGCCCAAGGGACTCGACACCATCATTGGCTCCCGCCAGCTCTCGGGAGGCCAACGTCAACGCATCGCCATTGCACGTGCACTTGTTCGCAAGCCTTCCATCTTGCTTCTCGACGAAGCCACCTCTGCTCTCGACTCAGCTTCCGAATTGATGGTCAACAAAGCCATTGAACAGATCATCAGTGAAGGCAAGATCACGGTTTGGATCGTCGCCCATCGTCTCTCGACCATCAAGAGCGCCAACAACATTCAAGTATTGGAGAAGGGCAAGATCGTGGAACAGGGCACGTTCGAGCAACTTGACCGTCCTGGTTCGAGGTTCCGTGCGCTCATGGCTGCACAGCTGGAAGCCAATGCCGAGCCCGCTGTTGAGGAGACGGAAGAGGGTCAGATCACTGGCGAGTCGTCAACAACGACACAATCGGTACGTTGAACTTCTCCCGCCTACATAATCTCAATATCTTGTAACCCGCAAAACACATACACACACCTCTCTCGCTCTTGCTCGTCATACGCAAATGCATAGAAAGCATCATTTTGCACAACTTTCAGAAGAGGGCCTCATGGCTGCTGCTGCGTTGGCCTGCTGTGAGGTTGTTCTTTTCTTTGAGCTGTGTGAGTATGCTTGTTTTTCGTATGGTCGACTCAGCGGTCCAGATGTGTGAGGGGACAAAACTAAGTTTGTTGCTGTGTGCGGAATAGCGATAACTGACAGATACTGCGGAATCTCGTTTCTCTTCTTGCATACAGCCTTTCTCTTTGAACGGTCAAAGACGATCCCTTCACACCACATCCCTTCGTCGCTCATCCTCATCCTCGAACTCGACCTCCGATTCGCACCCGGCCATCCCGAACGAAGGCACGTGGAGCATCTCTCGCGTCATCTCCTCTTCCTCTTCCTCTTCCGATGAGGATCTCTTGAGCGATGCGCAGTTGGACAAACTGCATCGACTTTCCGCGCTCATTCCACCAACCGACGCCTCGGCTAGGGACAAGTTGAAACGCGAGCTCAGTGTCATGTTGAGACTCGTCAAAGGCGTTCATACCCCTCTTTCTACGCTTAGCCGCGACCAAGGCGAAGGAGGGAAGGATGGGTTGGTGGGGGGAATTGTCGATGCGCGACCTCTAGTGTCGCACGATGCAAAGTGGAGCGTAACTTTGCTCGATCCCACAACATCAGAACAGAATCCAGACGAGGAAGCCGAAGTAGAAGGGACTAAAATCCTCGATAGACAAGACGAACTGTTAGGAAAAGTTGGGGAGGGGAGAAAGTATCAAGGTTTCTTCGTTGTTGATCGTACCTAACGCTTCAGCTAGGTCTGGCGTAAGAATGCACACCACGATAAATTCGACAATTCTTCTGATCTTGGCCTTGTTTGAGCGTGAGTGACGTCTGTCAAGATGATCGTAACGTATTTCCTGTAGTACCGACGCATGTGTAGTACCGACGCGTTTGTGAAAT